>JAOUQT010220594.1:0-17598 GCA_025769995.1 Xyliphius kryptos
CACACACACACACACACACACACACACACACACACACACACACACACACACACACACACACACACACACAAACCTTCTTCAAGGACAGAGATTTGTGTTTGTCAGGCTTCTGTAAGTGGGTCATAGATGTCTTACAAATACAGCTTTATATGAGGCTAGATTTTACAACACCAGCAGAACAGGAGGCACAATGGAACTTTTTTTAATGTGTGTTGTGATTTGTAAGAATACAAGTGTCTGGGTCATATTTACTAAACTAATGCTATATATTTTTAAATATTCTGAAATATACAATAAAGTGATTTGAATATTACCCAGTATACTAACTTGGCAATCTTGGTGATGGTCATCTTACAGATGATAACTGAACCACCATTCAGTCACAGTGCAAGAAAAAAAAACACTAAATCAGTCTGTGTACTCAAAGTTCAAATAATGTAAATTAAGCAGAAAGATAGAAAGGACTGCAAAAAAAAGTGTCAGCAGCAGTAATGTGTGTTTTATTCAACAAGAGTGTTCGTCACATTTACATCTTAATCACACAAACATGTAATGTGAATTTGGATGTAAATGTTGTATCGTTACATAAAATTGTCCCAACCCTGAAACAGCAAAGCTAAATGTGGTCCAGTAAAATATCCATGTGCAAAACTTTTTTAATTCAGTGTAGCCACCTTTTAAATTAGTTTAATGACACCATATACAGGGGTTGGACAATGAAACTGATACACCTGGTTTTAGACCACAATTATTTATTAGTAAGGTGTAGGACCCTTCTTTTGCAGGCAATACAGCGTCAATTCGCCTTGGGAATGACGGATACAAGTCCTGCACAGTGGTCAGAGGGATATTAAGCCATTCTTCTTGCTGGATAGTGGCCAGGTCACTACGTGATTCTTGTGGAGGAAAATGTTTCCTGACTCGCTCCTCCAAAACCCCCCAAAGTGGCTCAATAATATTTATATCTGGTAGGTGTGCAGACCATGGGAGATGTTCAACTTCACTTTCATGTTTATCTTTTGAACTCTGGTATGTCACCCATAATGTTGTATGCATTGCAATATTTGGAGCAAAACTGTGCTCTTATCCTGCTAATTGAACCTTCACACTCTGCTCTTATTGGTGCAATGTGCAATTAATGCCACCAGGCTGCTCCAATTTAGCCACAAAACCTCCCACACTAAAATGACAGACATTTTAGTTTTATTGTCCAACCCCTTTAACTGTAGTGTTTGATTTGAATTTATTTTTAAAGTTCATCCAGTCTGCCTTTGTAATATCTTGTATGAATTTTGGGATCAGGTTCATTCACCTGACCTATATGGTTTTATGTAGAAGTGATGCTGTGTGCAATATTAAAAGTCACTAAAGTTCAGAAAGTGAACTAGGGGAGGATTGTGGGTTTTCTGTTATTAAGCAGGTGGTATTAATAACTTGAGGAGCTGGGGATGGGTGGGGCCGTGTCGTCGGTGTTACACAGTTGTGGTTGTGTCATGTTGATGTATCATAGAGATTGCATAGTGACTGCATGCTCATTGTTCTCAGAGCTTTATAAATCACCTGTGTTTATTATTTTTCTTGACACGAACGCTGGAATGCTGTAGCTTTTTTAATCTATAAGTTTTGAACCTCATTCATGACTTTCCTGTTTTTCACCCATTATCTCTATTTTAATTCAAGATTCAAGTCTGGAGTTTTTTGTCATAAGCACAAGAAACAGCAGGTACATTGTAATATGACATTCTCACTCCACACGACCTCCCAGACAAAAAAAATGTATTAAGCATTAAAAAGAGAAACACAATAAAGTACACTAAACTAAACAGAATACACAGCAAGTATACATAATAAATGTGTGACACACACAAACAGACCCTTCCGATTTCCCTTTCCATTAGAATATCATGAAAAAGATTAATGTCCATAATTCCATTGAAAAAGTTAAACTTTCCTAGATTATAGATTCAGGGTCCACAATAAAAATGATTTGAAGTATTTATTTGTTTATTTTTTACATAATTTGGGCTTCCAGCTCATAAAACCTACGAAAACAGGAAAAAAAAATAATAATACTGTGGAGAAATCACTTAACAGTTTTTGCTGGAAAAAAACAGGAACACATCAAATTATTCAAAACATGGTACTTTAAAAAATTATGTTAATCTTCAATACTTTCAGTACAGTTTGCTTGGACACACCACTTCCTCCAGAACTTCCTGTAGCTCACCGAGGCGCTAATTCTCCCTCCATTTCATTTACCATCGCTAAATGGTAAAACGACCTTCCCAACACTGTCCGTAAAGCTGAGCCACTCAGCATTTTTAAGAAACGTCTCAAAATACACCTTTTCCACAGACAGTTGCTAAAAAAAATAATATAAAAAAAAAAAAAAAAAAAAAAAGAAAACACCGAGCCAGATCAAGTAATGCTTCAGTGATCGTACTTCTGTGTAGCTGTTTTATCCTAAACTACTTACTTGTGGTGTTATCTCATTTGTAAGTTGCTTTGGATAAATATAAATGTAATGTAAATGTATGTAAACAGCCTGCCTACTTTTGTGACTTAGGCTAATGGAGACCAACAATGACGGTCTTCTGGCCAGTTGTTACGTCTGCAGCCTTCCCCATATTGAGCCAAACTGAAGCTGGCGACAGATGATTAGTGTCACACTCAGTTTAAAACATTAAGGCCCTGCAAAAATTTGGGCTGATTTCTCCACTAAGTATTCAATTTTTTAAAATCCTGTTTTTTGTGGGTTTTAGGAGTTGGAAGCTCATAAAGCTAATTTATATAAAAACAAGCAGAAAGAAAAATTTGAAATTGGACTGTATGGTGGCTTAGTGGTTAGCATGTTCGCCTCTCACTGCTGGGGCTTCCTTGAATCCCAATCTGGGTGGAGTTTACATGTTCTCCCCGTGTCTGCGTGAGTTTCCTCCGGGTTCTTCAGCTTCTTCCCACAACATGGATTAAGGTGAACTGAATGCTTTAAATTGCCCAATATGGTGTGTTTTTGTGTATGTGGCTGTGAGAGTGAGTGCCCAGCGATAGATTAGCGACCTTTCCTGGGTGTATCTGCCCAGTGCGACCACGACCCTAGTATTATGGGGGAAGATAATGACAAAAATATTTGTAATTATTCAAATTGTGGGACATTAAACTTTATGAATGGAATTATGGAAATTAAACAACTTTTCCATGATATTCATTTTTTGAATATGTCTGTACTGTATACACCCGTATATTCCAGATAAACACAATTGTGCAAATGTGTTGTGCAGAATATGCAGTCTGTGTAAATCTAATGTGATCTGTGCAAATAAAATATATGGAATATATTAAATGAAATAAAATATTGTTTTTACATGGAGGTTGGAGGTTGGAGGGCTAAAAAGCTAATGGGAACCACGGCAATCTGTCTAAGTACTGTGTTGGCAAAGTTCACAAATACAGGAACACGGGAGAGATAGAACTGTTTTTACGTTGTTATTATTGTCTCATTTTCCTCTTGTACTTTTTTCTATTTTTATTTTTATTATTATTATTATATTATCTCTATCTCTTTCTCCTTTTTAATATTGAAAAATAAAAGGAATCATTTGGAAGTTGAAAGTTCATAAAAGCTGACACAGAGCACTTGTTTTTTTAGAACTTTAATGCCACTCTAGTTGTAGTGGTTTGGATTGCGCAAGATGAACAGACTGGTCATGAATGTTAACCTGTGTAGGAGTGATCAGCTTACTATAACCTCTTGTACACACATTTACTTCAATTATGAAATAAAACTATGCATAAGAACGGAAGAGGGAGAATAACACAAAGAGAGAATAGAGACTGAGAATTAAACTACATCAGTTTGGCTGGAGGCTGCAGAGGGAAAGTTGTCATGAGGTCAAAATGAGTGAACAACAACTTTATTTTAAGCCTTTTTTATCTGGGGGGTGTACCATATCATTGTTTTTTAGTTTGGATTCTTCTGATAAACATATACTTACCCTGAAATATAGTTAACCTTCAACCCTTCACATCACACCAGTGGGCAAAATTTCATGATGAAACTTAAATTATATCAAATACTATAATTTTGTGTTTTTAAACAACTTAAACTTGGGTGTAGCATGTAGCGTGCAGAATGAGAGTGCAACATGCAGAGTGAGAGAGCAGCGTAAGAGTGCAAAGTACGAGGTGGTGCCAATACCCTCCTTGCTTGTAAAAAAAAATAACTAAGCAGCTATATATAAATGAAATGCATTGTCTGTATATTTGGAACCAGAGAAGGTCAATATTATATTTTGATAGATGGGCTCCAATGTAAAGATAGTTATAGTATTTAAATAGCTTGTTATCTTTATTGAAGCTTATAATCAAGAACATAATCTGATCTTGATGTCTTAACAAACTTAATAACTGCAGAACATAATTTCATTTTCAATAAGGACAGCTTGATCCACAGATTCTCATTAGTGATGCATCTTAAGCAATATAGATCTTAATACCATTTATTAAATACACATGGTCATGCCACATGACTAGAAATTCAACACTGGCTTCGGTAGAATTAAGGTGGAATGCAAAAAAAACCTGAACTGCTTTAATGCAGAATGAAGTGAATTAAGAGAATTCTGCTCTGAAACCCTGGAACCTGCAGCTGCTGAAGCTGAGCTGCTCACGTAGACAAATTACAGCAGCATGTTGTTTAATGTTGACTGATTACACAACAGGAATCATGAAACAAAGGGTCACTTGATGTGTATATGCAGGGGTGTGTAAAGGAAAGATGAAATGCAGTCTCCACAGAGACTCTGCGTTTCAGCTGGACAAGTTTTGTGTAAAATAGGGCACACGGTATTAAAAAGGTGCTATTACAATGAGACTAGCCAAAGGACACACCTTAAAGGAAGTCACTGAATGTGGGACGTCGTGATTTGCCAGCAAAATTACTGGACCTTGGGTCCCATTGAAAATGTAAGAGATTATTTGAAATGGGCCAAAAAAAATCATAACAGCTGGCAGCAAACTCAAATCTCTTAGAGGATGGGTGACTTAAATGAACAGGCACTTGTGCCTTAGAAAATTTCATTTTATATCTTTCTTATTTTTATTAGGTGTCTATCCTGTATTCAGTTTAAAGACATTGCCTTTTATTTACAATAATCATTATACAAGTTATTTAGTTGGCCCTTAATAAAATCATTTAAATAAAGTCAGTGTTAAAAAAGGCACTAAAGATCAAAGAGCTAATACTAGGTGTGTAAATATAAATCGATTTAAATCGATGCATGGACTATACAGCTGGCGATTTGATGCATTGATACATCTGATTGGTAGAGAGGAGGGGATGAAGTGGACACTTGGCGATAGCGGTTTGGCGTGCAATTAGAGTGGAGGGAATGAACCAGGTGCTTAGCGTGTTGTCATCTTGATAGCGATTGGCATGCCGGTAGAATGAAGGGAATGGCGCCGGGTGCTTGGTGTGTGTGATATTGATAGAAATTTGCGCGAGAGTAATGTGGAGGGGATGACGTGGGGCGCTTAGCTTGTTGTCATCGCGATTGGCATGCCGGTAGATTGGTGATCTTGATAGCGATTGGAGTGCGGTTAGAGTAAAGGCGATGATGCGGGGCACTTAGCGTGTGTAATCTTGATAGCTATTGGCGCGCGGGTAGAGTGAAGGTGATGACGTGGGGCACTTAGCGTGTGTGATTTTGATAGCGATTGGCGCGCGGGTGGCGTGAAGGCGATGACGCGGGGTGCTTGCCGTGTGTGATCTTGATAGCTATTGGTGTGCGGTTAGAGTTAAGGCGATGACGCGGGGCACTTGCCGTGTGATCTTGATAGCGATTGGCACGCCGGTAGAGTGAGGGCGATGACTTGGGGCACTTAGCGTGTGTGATCTTAATAGCGATTGGCGCACGGGTAGAGTGAAGACGATGATGCGGGGCACTTAGCGTGTGTGATCTTGATAGCGATTGGCACGCGGGTAGAGTGGAAAGGATGACGTGGGCTGGCTCCACCCCTCTACCCATCCCCAACCACACGGCACAGGGTAGGAAAAGGCCAAAATCAGTACTTAACAGCAGTCCCTAAGCAGCCGCAGTATCATGCCTCCTAAGCAGAAGCATCCAGTAATGGCTCAAGAGACTGCAGCAAAAAAAGCAATGGCCGTAGAGTAGAAAAATTAGAAGAGCAGCCAATACAGCAACGTGAAGCTAATGCTGTAAGGCATACTACAAGTTACATGTCAACAGCAAAGATAACCTCTGACTAAATATGTCCGATCCCGCAGCAACGCCTTGCTTCCCAAAAACTTTAATGATGAGGAAATAGAAAAAAGGTATCCTGTTAAATTAGCAAATCAGTGAGGAATAAGACAGGAATAAGACAGGTAAGCCAGCTTGTGTGTTGCCACAATTTTTTTTTGCCCGCTCCAACATACATCGCCTCCAAAGCTGTTGGGGGGTGGGAGTCGCTACCTTGTTACTATTTTCCAACTGAAACATATAGAGTACTCAATTGCACTTGAGGTTGAATTTTTTAGGTATCAAAAATAACGAATGGCTTCAAGAATTTTTATCGGCTGGAATCATCATGAAGGCTCTGATATACACCTCTAGCCAATATGGACTACTGTTTGGATTACTGGGATGACGCTGGCATTTTGCGTATGTTATTTTGATAGTGATTGGCGTGTGGATTGTGTGGAGGGAATGACACGGGCCGGCTCCTATAAAACAACTTCAGAGAAAACGGAATTGAACAAAGTTTTTTCACAAAATGCACAAATCAGTGAGTGACTTCTACGAAACACGCCAGTAAAAATGTTCACTACCAGGGCATAGAACGAGTAAGAAAGCTTGTAATTATTGACATACAGCAGAATTAAGTTTGGATGCTGCTTATAATATAAGATTTAATTAAGCATCAGTGGAAAAGCATGAAAAATTACAAACGCAAAACAATGTACGAGTTTATTTAGGTCACTTAGAAAACTGCTGCGCCGCCTTTTTTTTCTTGATTTGCATGTGACAGGTTTCAGGATAACCACATTAAACCTAGACATATCAGACGTAATTGCACTGTGTTTGAAACTCCTGTCATATTCCTCACGTCCTCATAAATAAAATTTTTTTTTTTAAAAACTCACACGCCCTCCTGAAGCTGAAGAAACTCATTTAGTGTGTTTACATACTTCACACAGCACGTCAGATTCAGCCTTATCAAATGCCAGACGGCGGGCAGGAGCGATGAGCTCACTGTGATTTGATGGCCAGTGAGCACGCTGTATCGCGGCGCTGCTGTGATTGGTTTTGCATTTAGATACTTGAGAACGCGAGCACACGTGCTCACAAACACACAGGATATTGATGAGCTTAAGTGAATATGTACCGGATTTTTATTAGACCGTCTCTGCTGGTGACATCTGTGACCTTCCCGTGGAGACACTCTGACATTTTCGTCTATCCTTGACACGGAATTGAGGGCTTACAAAAAAGATGATGGTTCCGAATTTCTAAAACTCAATTAGTTTCTCCATCATGATAGAAAAGATCAAAGAGTCAAAAGATGGGTTTTGGGGTGAAGGAGGAAGGAACTTTAATAATGATATTTTTGCTATTAATTAATCAAGAGCAACAGCTTTAATTTATTTAACATTCATTAGACATTTTACCCTCATGTGGCCCCTGAGGCTTCTCCTAAAAAGGCTGTAAAACACATCTAATTATATTTTATAGTAGATAAGCCACTGTGTTTAAATAATGGTGAAAACTGGGTGATCTGGGTAAAATATTGTCAGGTGTCACAGTGGCTTAGTGCCCGCACAGGTTTTTTCCGGGTTCTCCGGTTTCCTTCCACAGTCATAAAAACATGGATTTAGGTGAATTGGCTGCTCTAAATAGACCCCATAGTCTGTGTGTCCCAAGCCTGGTAGAGGGCGAGGGTTGTGTCAGGAAGGGCATCCTGTGTAAAACACTTGGCAAAGTCTAATATGTGAGTTCATTACTGTGCTGACCCCATAATAGTAAAGGGTAAACATTAAAAGAAGAAGAATGTGAGTTATCTAAATCTATTCACTTTTTTTAATTTACACCCACAGAACAATACATGCATGCTAACACGTTACAAAAGGGTACACAAGAACAAACATAAAATAGAACAAAACAGACAGATCAAATAATAAGAACCAAATACAAAACAAGACAAAAACAAAGTTTGGCAGGAACTTATGGGACTGTCAATCAGAATCAGAAGGTTGAAACCAGAGCCTTCAATTAAAAGGTTGGGGGTTCAAATCCCAAGTCCACTAAAGTTATTAATGTGGGTCATTTAGCATGCTGTATCAACCCTGTATTTTGAACCCAACCGAGTTGCGTCTGCTAAATAACCAAATGTGAATGTAATGTGAGTAAAAGGGAGTGGTAGCTCAGTGGTTAGGGCGTTGTACTATCAATCTGAAGGTTTAGGGTTCCAATCCCAGGTCCACTGAGGTTACCAATGTGGGCCCTTGAGCAAGGCCCTTAATCCTCATTGCTCCAGGAATTCAGTATGTGACCCCGTGTTCTGACCCCAATTGAATTGGGATATTTGTAAGTCGCTTTGGATAAAAGCATCTACCAAATGTTAATGTAATGTAAACATTGTACCAATGACAAAAGCTTACCCACATAAAAAATCATTAATTGAAGCACATAGACCAGCCAATGCATTAATGTGAATAAACTAGCATTATTAAAACAAGCTGTAATCCCTTAACATATGCAAAGCTTATTTGAAAACTCATTTGCTTAATCTGTATTATCAGTTCTTCTACATCATATTTTTCTTTTTTTCTTTAATGTCCTTGGATGCTCTGAAAGGCACTACATAAATCGAACATTCATTCAATATTTTCCGCTTTATCCTCTACCAGGGTCGCGGGGGACTTTCCCATGCCCATCCAGGAGAGAACATTTTGGGCGCTGGGCAGATATAACCAGGACAGGGCGCCAGTCTATCGCTGGGCACATACACTCACTCACACACACAGACACACACTATATGGGGCAATTTAGAGCATTCAGTTTAATCCATGGTTTTGAACTGTGGGAGGAAATCCACACATGGGGAGAACATGGAAACTCTACACAGATTCGAACCGGGAATCCCCAGCGCTAAGAGGCAAACATGCTAACCACTAAGCCACTGTGCCACCTAAATCAAACATTTTATTGTTAATATTATTTAAATTAATATCAGGTATAAATCATAACTGGAGTATTGCCTTTTGGCAGCAGTAAAACCAGCAACTATCAAACACTTTTCCTGTAAATTAAAAAAAAGTTGTAATAAAGAACTATCATTTAGTAAACGAAATGGGTTCAGCACAAGCTTATCACCAAGAAACTTGGACAACATATAAAAAAAATTTCCGAAATACAATCCCAAAACACATGTAGGAAGGTGCTTTATAGAGTTCTGACAGAAAGTGCGACATGGACTTTGGGAAATTTTAATTTTTAAATGCAAGTATGGTGTTGTATACGCTTTATGAATTAACTGGTGTACTAGGCATTTCAATGTTCATGGTAGATTGGACCATATCCCACCCATCCAACTCTATTCTAAGCCAAAATTTTAGATTTCGTAAGTATGTTTTATACATTAAGATTATAACTTAATAACTTGTAATATTGTAAAATGTATACAAATGCAATTATTTAAAGTGAGTCTTATTCGGAACCTGTTATTCAGTAAGAGTGATCACATACATGAAGCAAGTCACGCTCATGCCTACATACTGGCCTCAGCATGCACATTAAAAATAAACTAGATCCAACCCTTTCTCCATCCTAACATTTATTTAGAGAGAAAAAGATGAGACAGAGAATGTGGAGATGTGAGAAAGGGGGGGTCATTTCCAACTTGGCTCTCACTTAAATGAATACAGCAGAAACGTGTTCACTAAAATAGCTCTGCATAGCCTGACTTTATATTGCCGTTTGTATGATTCATAGCTATTGTTGCTATTTTCTCCGAGGGCATGCGTTTGTGGGAGTCTGCTTATATTCACAGTTTGGGGAATAAATATAATTTGAGCGAAACCAGGTGAATATTTTGTCAAGCGCACTTACTCATTGGCTTGTAGTTCTGTAGAGCAGATTTCATAACAAAGACTGTGCATGATCAGAAGGTCTGACGGGAGATGGAGAATAATAACGATTTTAATAAGAAGAAGAATAAAAGGCATTGACAGAAAGCTCTGCGAGTCTTTATAAAGATTTCTGAATACTTTTAGATAAAAGTCCTTTTTTATCTTTTTCCTTCTTATTAGAGAATGTAGGTGCAAGATGACTATTTGCCACACACGATTTGCCAGAAGTTTTCGCTGACCGCCTTGACTGACATATGATCTTAATTGACATCCCATTCCTAATCTATAGGGTTCAATGTGACGTTGGTACACCCTTTGCAGTTAGAACAGTATCAACTCTTCTGGAAAGGCTGTCGGCAAGGTTTAGGATCTTTATTGGTATTTTTGACCAGTATTCCAGACGTGCATATGTCAGGTCACGCTGGATAAGAAGGCCTGGCTCTCAGTCTCCGCCTTAATTCATTCCAAAGATGTTCTATTGGGTTAAGGTCAGGCCAGTCAAGTTCATCCACACCAGACTCTGTCATCCATGTCTTTATGGACATGCTTTGTGCACTGGTGTACAGTCATGTTGGAAGAGAAAGGGGCTAGATCCAAACTGTTCCCACAAAGTTGGGAGCATGGAATTGTCAAAAATGTCTTGGTATGCTGAAGCATTCGGAGTTCCTTTTACTGAAACTAAGGGGCTAAGCCCAGCTCCTGAAAAACAACCCTACACCATAACTCCTCTCCACCAAACTTTACACTTGGCAAAATGCAGTCAGACAAGTATCGTTCTCATGGCAACTGCCAAACCCAGACTCGTTCATCAGATTGCCAGTTGGAGAAGCGCGATTTTTCACTCCAGAGAACGCGTCTCCACTGCGCTAGAGTCCAGTGGCGGCGTGCTTTACACCACTGCATCCGAAGCTTTGCATTGCACTTGTTGATGTATGGCTTGGATGCAGCTGCTCAACCATGGAAACTCATTCCATGAAACTCTCTGCACACTGATTTTAGCTAATCTGAAGGCCACATGAAGTTTGGAGTTCTGTAGTGCAGAAATTTAGCGACATCTTTGCACTATGCGCTCCGTCAGTTGCTGTCGTTCTTAAACACTTCCATTTTCCTATAATACTGCTGACAGTTGACAGTGGAACATTTAGGAAGCGAGGAAATTTCACGACTGGATTTGTTGCACAGTTCCACACTGGAATTCACAAACCTCCTGAGATCGACCTATTCTTTTACAAATGTTTGTAAAAACAGTGTGCATTTCTAGGTGGTTGATTTTATACACCTGTGGCCATGGAAGTGATCGGAATGCCTGATTCAATCAACAATCACACAGCAGAATTCTTAGTACATACAGTAAATAATTTTAACTCAACATGTCTGTACTATACAATTTTATATATTCCTTAATATGAAAGTAAAAATTGATTTTTTTCATAATTTCTAATCAGTTTTTAAACTGCAGTTAGCTGGTTTGGTAAGTAATCAGTCACCACAACTAATCATTATAAACTCGCTCGAGTGCAACCAATTACCTTTCCAAATTAATTTGCAATAACATCAAATCATCTGTTGGTGCAGCCACTTCCAATTTACAGCAGGCAAGAAGGACTATTCCTCTATCATAGTTTATACATCTATGTACACCCTTATTAGTTATATTCATTTATTTTGTGTTACTTTTATACGGTATATGTGTAAGTGTGTTAACATCACACAATGTCTAACTTCACATTAGGTTAACTTGACCCAGCCTATTCATCTTGTAGAATACGGCCATAATTGGGTTAATTGTTTAACCATCCCATTTAATAGATAATTTATTCTGCACTTTTAAAATGTTTTGGGTTATTTGGAGTGATATTGGATATTTGTATGACCAGTATCTATTGGAACAGTGGTTCTGGAATGGTGAGTCACGTTCTGGGTGGATCGTGGCTTGAAAAAAAAATACAGTGGAACCTCTGTTTTTGTTGACTTAGCAAATTGACGGATA
This sequence comes from Xyliphius kryptos, assembly GCA_025769995.1. Classification (NCBI taxonomy): domain Eukaryota; kingdom Metazoa; phylum Chordata; class Actinopteri; order Siluriformes; family Aspredinidae; genus Xyliphius; species Xyliphius kryptos. The sequence goes on from JAOUQT010220594.1 coordinate 12,117, forward strand.
GCCTTGCTGCAGACCCCTCCACCGGCGCGTGCCACAACTCCGCTGCAGAACGCCATGTGGGTCTTGGATTGAGACCACTTGAGAACCCCTGTATTAGAACACACTTATTGAACTATGTTCTTGGACATTTTAAGCCTTCCTGGTTGGATGGTTTTTACCCATTTTCTCCGCAATCATGACAACTGTTTTCACCAGTTGCTTCGGATCTAGTGTTTGTGATCAAGTTTTCCTTGAGAAGTGAAAGTTAAGGTAAAGCTTTACTTTTAGCTCCATTAAAGGAGCAAAAAATTGTTTCAGAGCAGCAAAAACACGATCAAGTCGATCAAGGAAATCATTAAAAAATACGATTAAGATCGCTTAAATCAGGGAGGCACGGTGGCGGTAGCATGTTGGAATCTCAGAGCTGGGGATTCCTGGTTCGAATCCCTATTTGGGTGGAGTATCCATGTTCTCCCAGTGTCCGCATGGGTTTCCTTCCACAGTCCAAAAACATGAATTCAAGATAAATTGGCTGCTCTAAATTGCCCCATATAGTCTGTGTGTGTGTAAGAGAGAGAGAGTAAGTGTGCCCAGTTATAGATTGGCGCCCTGTCATGGGTGTACCTGGCCAGTGCCAAAGACATTCTTCCCTGGATGGGCATATAATTTATTCTTCATTTATTTATTATCTTAGGGTTGCAGAGGGTTCCCTATGCCCATCCGGGGAAGGGGGGGACCGTCTCGGGCACTTGGCAAATACACCTGGGACAGGGCGCCAATTCATTGCTGGGAACAGACTTACTTACATACACACACACAGACTATATGTTGCACATTTGAAGAAACTCACGCAGACACGGGGAGAACATGGAAACCCCGGTACCACTCTACATTTTTGAAAAATTTAAAAGAATTATTGCTCATCTAATTTTGTACTTATCTTTTATTTTGAAAAAAAAACAGAAAGAGGCATGATTCTCGTTTCCATAGTAACCACCATTTGGTTACCCTTCTCTGAATTTGTGATAAAGATTGGAGGCAAAATGTTGAAATGCAAATCTAACTGGAGCATTTGAAATGTGGATTTTCGTTCACTGAGGACAGGTTTCTCTGTTTCTATCCTATAAAAGTGGGTCGCGACTTAATGTTCATGAGAAAATGTGGTTCCTAGGCTGATTATTTCTACCAGCTTCAGTAAAACAAATTCGGAAAATCGGAACTTGATTTATTTTGATATTAGCTACTTTTTAATTTTGTTTAATAAAATAAGTATTTCAGAAGAGGACCGTGATCTTCGTTCTGATCCATAGGATCCCACCATCTGCTTCAGTTCATAGTTTTGATCATATTGATTTCTCAGGTAATTGTTTTTCTCACAAACCACTTCAGATACAATCAAACATCTCAGCTGCATGTAGAAAACCAACATTAGAATCATTCACACTCTAAATAATGTTCTGACTTCCCACACACTCACTTCTGTCACCACAGTGTTTCTGCATTACAGCCTATATACGCTTCCATATGAAACATGCATCTTCAAGTTTTGAGGGAAGGCTTCATTATTATTACGGCACAAATGTCGACTGTTTATTCAGCACAAAGATTTTGGTGAGATGTGGAGGCTCCAAATTTCCTCTTCCTGTAGTTGTGGCTGTAAGATCTTGGAAAGTCATAGAAATTCTATTAGCCTTTATAATTCAGGGGTCACCACAATGATGAACTTGCATATTAAACTTGGCCAAGTGTTTTATTTCGGATGCCCTTTCCTAATGGGGACACGAACTGCCGATTCACCTTAAATCGATGATTTCCGACTGTGGGAGGAAACCAGAACACCCGAAGAAAACCCACGTGTACATTGAGAGAACATGGAAATTCCACAAAGATCGGGATTTAAACCAGTAATCCCTAGCGCTGAGAGGTGAACGTGCTAACTAAGTAAGCCACTGTGCCGCCCACTACTTTGCAACTGGTACAATGTGAATTTTGTCTGTGGAATCTTTGTATTTTTATATTATTTCAATAATCAGCTTATGAAATCCAATCTGGGTGGAGTTTCCATGTTCTCCCCGTGTGCACGTGGGTTTCCTCCAGGTTCTCCGTTTTTCTCCCACAGTACAAAAACATGGATTCAAGGTAAATTGGCTGCTCTAAATTGCCCTATATAGTATGTGTGGCTGTGTGAGTGAGCATGCCCAGCGATGGGTTGGCACCTTGTGCTGGGTGTATCAGCCCAGCTCCAGAGACGCTTCATCCCCCTCATTATCTTAAACGAAAAATAATGAATGAATAAATCATGATGTCATCATGGCAGATTTGAATGAACTGTAAATATCCAATAAATTACTTTTAAACTGAAGGTGACATATAGACCCAGCATCTGATTTTTTTTCATATAAACCATCTACTGTTGAAGGCTTTCATAAATCCTCATAGAGCTTCCAGCTGTAGATATATGTGAAATAAAAAACATAACATATGTGAATTCCATGATGCTTTTCTGTTTCAGCGTCACCTCTCTCACATTCTGTCTTCTGTAAATCAGAGCCAGTGAGGCATTAGTGAAGTCACAGTGAGCCTTACAGAGTCCATTAGTTATAACCCTTTTCAGAGACAGGGACACAGGCAGAGAGCAGGAGGGGTGTACGGGGAGGAAGTTTCAGAGTTCAGGATTAATCAATAAAAACAAAAGGGCACAATCCAGTGGCAGGTGTTTGGTGATGGCAGCCTGAGCTAGCGAGGTCATTTCCTTTACTTCTTCCTCCACAGTTCACTTCAGGACTTATCAAGAGAGAGAGAGTCCTCCAGCACTATACACAAGTGCACTTGCTCTTTTCTTTCCCTGATGTTCACTAAGTGATGTATTATTAGTTACACTGCTGACCCTTTTCCTTCACAGAATAACAGATGTGCAGGATTTAGACTGTTCCTTACAGCTTTACAAGGTTTTCTGCCTCAAGAAATAGGACCTTAACACAAATGCAGACTGCAGTGGTCTTCTTCTTACAGGAAAGTTCTACAATTGCTGACATTTGATTTCACAACCACTGAAGCGGTAGCTTAGAACACCACATATGGGTTTCCATGGGAACTTACGTAGCCGCCTGTTAAATACATGCAGTAAATACATTTGAACATTGTCATGTTTACTGATCAGTAAGAAACTACAACCTCCATCCACTTATTATTACAATTATGACCATTGTTTTTAATAAATTCTGGCCATGTTAAAATTTGCATCTGACTTAAATTGCCCAGTTGTACCTACACGATGGCTTTTTGAACTTATTAAACAAGTTTATCAGTTGGTTTTAATGTGTGAGTCTGATTTTCTGTGAGTCCATATGAAGTACGTATTTTTGGTGTCTTGGATCATGGAGAAAAATTTAATTAAATTCTTTCTAAATTAAGAACACGACGGCTTAGTGGTTAGCACGTTCGCCTCTCAATGCTGGGAATCCAGGAGTTTTTTTCTCACCCTGTTTGTGTGGGTATTCTCCGGTTCACTCCTCCAGTCCAAACCCATCCACTCCCTGGATGGGTCCCCTTGCCCATCCAGGGAGGGCTGGCGCTGGGCAGACAGCAGACAGTAAAAAGAAAGTTAACAAAATGCAAAATTACAGTCATTCTAAACTATCTTTCAGTTAAATTTACCTTTTTGTCTCAAAAATAATTGTAATAATGCAGCAAAAATGAATAAATGATGTTTACTAGATCAGATTGCCATTAAATATATTTGGAAAACTAATATTCCTGCCAGGTTTTAGAAGTTATAGGGGTGACACAGTGGTTAGTGCCCTCATCTCAAGGCAAGCTGTTCCTGGGTTCAGCTCATGGGTGGGTGGTTATTTTTGTGCAGAGTTTACATGTCCTTTGTGTATTTTAATAGATCATTTCTGGAAACTTTGGTTTACTCCCGTAATTCGAAGACATGCTGTTGGTTAAATTTAAGATCTTTATTTGTCCTAAATTACTTGAAGTGTACTAAGGTGTAAGGAAAATATGCTATGAGCTGCCCAGATATTAAACTAGAAAAATGTAATGGCAATCTATAGTTTTATTCTTTTTTACTCTGCAGCCTGACAATAATTGGTTTATGCAACTAAAGGATGTAAATGTTCAGATGGTATATTTAAATGTAAATGGAAGGAACATGTCCCTATCACTGTTCTAGAAAAATATATTTTTTAAGCTTTTTTAAAAATGCCCCACCAACATTTGTGTGAGCCCCATCACATTATCTCTGAAGCTAAGCCCCATATAATTCCAAAACATTGTCAGTGAGACTGTGACCAATCTGAAATGTGCCTAATGATGTGGCACCTCCTCCATTGATGCCTTCCAATGGCATTGTGATGCCTTTCCATTGCCACTGTCATCCGTGCTGCACTGTGGTACTGAGATTTTCCCTGTCACACTCATTTGAGCAGATACACAGTTCACTGGCTTCATCTCTCAGGTTTAAGACACTCCAAAAAGAAGACCGAGATAGTAAAGAAAAATGCAAAACATTTTGTGTGTGCTCCAATTAGTGACCACAAAATGTCAGTCCACACAACTCCAGCATTCGGGCCATGATGCTGTTCATGGTGTGTACACGCTCAAGAACCTCATCTTACATCTCTTTGAGGCAGAGAATAGTCTGTATGTGTAACCTAAAACTCAAAGCATGCAGGGCAGTAAGCACATACTGACACACTGCAGGGTTTTTATTAAAAATGTAATGTGTTAAGTAAATAATTAATGAGTGACTTTTTTGCTTAGTGCAAAAAAATATGTTGTACTGTCCAGGCAGAACAGTCACTCAATACAAATTCTGCCTTTCACGCTCTGACACGTTTAATGTAATACCACCTGGTGGATTACAGGGTAATGCAGCAGAGCCTGAAAATGGAGTCCAATGTTTTCTAAGCCAATTTCCAACTGTATTTATTTCTGAGTTTCATTGAACATCATACTGTGCCACCTCATTTAAAAAGTCCTGGAACTGCCGCTGGATATCATGCAACCAAATAACAGAAGGGACATTAGGAACCATTTCACCACACGGAGCATCAATAATAAGTAGTAAACCAACCAGCCATTAGATGTGCTGATGTAAAATTAAAACCTACCATCGATCAACATTTCCCACTGCGGAAAATAATACAATAAGATTTAAACCAACTTAATTAGATTTTACTGTAAAGTTAAGCATCCGCAACTCAGGTTGCTTGAAAGAGTGAACTTGGAATTTAGTTTCAGAATCAAAACTGAGTTGAATTTTAATTTCAAATTATTATAATTGTGTACTTTAATTGTACTTTTAATACTTTTAATATAATAGTTTTTAATAGTACGGGAGGTCTTGCAGAATAAGAATTTTAGTATGCAATGTAACTGCTTGTTTCTTGTGCTGATGACAATAAATCTCTTGAACCTTAAATACACTGCTCAAAAAAATAAAGGGAACACTTAAACAACACAATGTAACTTCCAGACCTCCATGGGATAATAATTT
>JAOUQT010220699.1:0-17597 GCA_025769995.1 Xyliphius kryptos
AGCCATTCTTCTTGCAGGATAGTGGCCAGGTCACTACGTGATGCTGGTGGAGGAAAACGTTTCCTGACTCGCTCCTCAAAAACATCCCAAAGTGCCTCAATAATATTTAGATCTGGTGAGTGTGCAGGCCATGGGAGATGGTCACTTTCATGTTCACCAAACCAATCTTTTGAACTCTGGTATGTCACCCATAATGTTGTGTGCATTGCAATATTTTGAGCCAAACTGTGCTCTTACCCAGCTAACTGAACCCTTCACACTCTGCTCTTAATGGTGTAATGTGCAATTAATGATGATGACACTAAAGTGAAAGATGTTTCAGTTTCATTGTCCAACCCCGATACATTAACAATCATCATGCAATTACAGTTGTGTGTAAAAAATATATGCTTTTGTCATATATTTTGGTAAATGTTTTGCAAAATGAGTTTAGCCCCACCTTCTGGTCAATTGTCAACTGTTAGTGATACAAAGCAGACCCACCAGAGATTCTTTCTGTAGGTAATTGTTTTTCTTGTTCATGTCTTGGCTTTGTGAGCGAGTGTTTATCTTAAAAACACTATAATAACAGCATTTACGTAAGTTTACGTTTATCCAAAATAAAAACAATCTTACAAAAGTACAGGAGATTTTAAAAAACATCTTTCCTTTAGTAGCACTTGGTGTGAATGAGGTAGTGAACAGGATCATATTTCAATAAGATCTGTTGTATTATAATGTAAGTTGGGGTTGCCGACAAATTACCCACAGACTACTATGAGCTTTTTTGAACTATCCTGCATGAGGCTGTTTTTTAGAAACATGTCAACATCATTGACAGTGAAAAATAAATGTGTCTTTATGATTATAAATATTATTGTTGCAGTATGATTGTGTTTTTTTGTAGAACCACAATAAAATTTGCACTTACTATATGCTAAAAGTATTTTTACAATACCATTGTAATAGTATTTTTAAGTATTGTAGCTCATGTTGCTCAATGATCTTTCGTATATTCAAACAAAATATATGAATTATTTAGAATTATTGTGTAAAAATTAATTTACATAGCAGCCGTACTGCATTACAACATTATTGTAAAACGTTTTTTGATTATTAATAAGAATGCTTGTCTGAAAATTTGCTTCACTATTTAGCATATAAAACCAAAGCAAACATTTGTTGACAGTAGGTTTGCCAAGAACATAAATTACATTGCTAACTTTGGCCTGAAGTTCTGTAAGTTCCTCAATTCAAAAAGAAAAACACTTTTTGTTGGATGGAACCAAAATTCAGATTGATTCACAAGCTTAAGCCTAAATATTTTGTCCCCTGAAATGTAGCATTTTCTAAACAAAATATAAAATGTGTTTAATGTTTAAAATGTTATTTGATTTATGCATTGTCATCAGCAGTCAGACTTTTTTCCACCAAGGCATCATGGATCAAATTACACAAGTTTCCTCTCTAAACTACTCTACTAGCATAAAACATTGCTTCCGGTGTCAAGTGTCTGTCGAGTAGTATCCAAATGGTAATTTGCGGACTGAAGAATCACTGAGCATGAGCACAGGATGAAATAACAATAAACATCTCTTGCACTAGTCAGTGATATAGGTTTTATTCACAAACATGTAAAAGTAATTTACCAATAAGAAATTGCACTATTTTATCAAAAAAGTAAAATATGTGTTTAGTGTCTAAGCCTGTAGTTTTAAGGAAAATTCAGTAGGAGTTATAGATGGCCCTGATGTGATGCTTTTTATTTCTTTGGTTTGAGTTACAATAAATGTAACAATTTAAATATAAAAAAAAAGAATATCATTAAAGAAAATAGAAAAGTTATCAATAAAAAATGACCAGACATAGTCGATTGATGATATGGGTATAGGTTGAACACACAACAATACCAATAGAGGAGAATGACTTCAAAGATTCATTGAAGCAAATGGAACGAGAATATGCAGGGACTGTGGGTAATACTGGAACAGATGGTAACTGGATGATGAAAGCCGGAAGCCTGAGACACTGAGATGACAGAGGCTTCTAGGAGACACAGACAAGGTAAATTCAAGGGCATAAATGCCATGAAAGATCTCGGAATGGCAGTCAGCAGCAATGCTAGCAAAACCAATTCTCTGGCACAGAAGCAGTGGAAACCTGGAGTACAGTAGCTTGCAAACATATTCATACCCCTTAAACTTTTCCATATTTTGTCACATTACAACCCCAAACATAAATGTATTTCATTGGAATTTAATGTGAAAGACCAACACAAAGTGGTATACAATTGTGAAGTGGAAAAAACTATACATGATTCAAAAGTATGCAGCCCCCCTGAATCAATACTTTGTGGATCCGCCTTTTGTTGCAATTACAGCTGCAAATCTTTTAGTGTCTCCACCAGCTTTGCACATTTAGTGACTGAAATTTTTGCCTATTCTTCTTTGCAGAACAGCTCAAGCTCAGTCAGATTAGATGGAGACCGTTTGTGAACAACATGTTTTCAGAATTTGCCACAAATTCTCAATTGGGTTTAGGTCTAGACATTTACTGGACAATTCTAACACATGGATAGGTTTTGTTTTAAACCGTTCCATTGTAGACTGGTTTTATTCATTGTCGTTGTCCTGCTGGAAGGTGAACCTCCGCCCCCTGCAGCCCCAGAGCATGATGCTGCCATCACCATATTTGACAGTGAGGATGGTGTGTTCAGAGCGATGTGCAGTGTTAATTCACCACCACACATAGCTTTTTGCATTTTGGTCTCATGTGACCAAAGTACCTTGTTCCACATGTTAGCTTTGTCCCAAACATGGCTTCTGGCAAACTTCTGGTTTTCTTTTAACAATTCATTTGTTCTTTCCACTCTTCCATAAAGAGCACATTTGTGCAGTGCATGACTAATAGTTGTCCCGAGGACAGATTCCCCCACCTGAGCTGTGGGTCTCTGCATTTCATCCAGAGTCACCTCTTGGATGCATCTCTGATCAGTATTCTCCTTGTTCGGCCTGTCATTTTAGGTGGACGGCCTTGTCTTGGTAGGCCATACTCATACAGTTGTGCCATACTCTCCATTTCCGGATACTGGATTATACAGTGCTCTGTGAGATGTTTAAAGCTTGGGATCTTTTTATATCCTAAGACTGCATTACATTTCTCCACAACTTTATTTCTGACCTGTCTGGTGTATTCTTTGGATTTCATGATGCTGTTTATTCTCCAATATTTTAATCAAGCTCTAAGGCCATGACGGAGCAGCTGTATTTGTACTGAGATTAGATCACACAAAGGTAGATTTTTTTTTAATTATCAGTCATAAGGCAACTTCTGAATGCCATCAGTTACACTCAGAGTAAAGAAATACTTTTGCACACCACACTTTTTTCGAATTATGCATAATATTTTTTCCACTTTACAATTGTATATCACTTATGTTTGTCTTCCACGATAAATTAAAAAAAAAAGTATTCATGTTTGTGGTTGTTATGTGGAAAAAGATTACAATCCACCAAGACATAAAAGATATGCACACGTTTACTGAAAGCCTGGAAGTCACTGGCCATTAGCCAGAAGAGCTGAGAATGTGTAAAAGTAAACATTCACATCAGTATTATCTAACTTTTAATTCATCAGCCCAGAATATCAAATTCATTTCAGCCTGAATTCACAGCAATATCATATTTTATGCTTCAACATTTTTGAGTCACACATCAGATTTCTTTGTTTATAACCCAAATACAAACCAGAGATTTTAAACTTGTTATATCATACGCTACTCATCTTACACATCTTCAAAAAAGGACAGAACACATCTCTGATATCTTGCTGTGCTCCATGTGTGAAAAGTCAATCCTGGAATGATTTTTCAATACAAATATACTCTTTACACATCAGCTGGTTTAATCAGTAGATCACTTTAAACACACAAAAACAAAATACAGGATGAACAAAAACATTCCACTTCCAATTAGAATGTTACATATTTTTAAGTAAAATCACAGTGTTTAGAAAACACAAGACAGTGTACCTCAATCATTTGATAATTAAAAAAGTACAATGTTACCATATGAAGTCCACAAAGACAAACATCAAAATAATGACAAGAAAATGTTCAAGTACTGAAGTCAGGAATTTAAAGCACTTGATGTTCAACCAAAAATTTTAACAATGTCACAAACTGCAACCAATAATCATATGAATCCAAATAAATACAAACATGGTAGAAATATATAACCAGTTTCTGTGGGACAAACACAATAAACCATATACAGTGCCCTCCATAATGGCACCCCTATTTAAATGTCTCCAAAGCCTTAAAATAAATTATTTATTGCAGAAGCATGATCTCAATATTTTTTTGTTGTTTTTAAAAACAACCAACTCAAGTGGAAAAAACAAAGAAAAGATCCAGACTAAGAAATAATTATTTCCCATAAAATGATCTGTTCCACAATCATTGGAACCCTGAACAATGTCTTGAAAATAATGTATTTGAACCAATTATTTAATTTCTACTGTAGTTTATAAAGTGGATCACTTTTTGTTTCCCTGGGGTATAAATATGCCGTTACACGGAGACCCATTTCTCTTACTCTTTCTTGAACATGGAAAAGACAAGAGAACACACTATTCAAGTAAGGCAGCCTTCATAAATCAGGCAATGGCTAAAAGAAAAAAGGGTTAGGGTTAGGGTCACCTGCAAATGCCCTTATTTACAGTCATAGCAATTAACAAAAAATTCAAAACATCGAACTGTGACAAACAAGCCTGGTAAGTATATTGTGTCACCACCCACAATGAGAAGGATGGTAAGAGAAGTAAAAAGTTCTCCAAAGAGCACTGAATGAGAACTGAAGCAAATGTTAGCATCTTGGGGTTGACGTCTCCCAAACAACCATCAGGCGTTATCTACATGCCAACAAGCTGTTTGGGAGGCATGCATGGAGAAAGCCTTTTCTAAGTTCTTCTCATAAGCGTAAATGGGTGGAGTTTGCCAAGCGGTACTAGACTTTTAACTGGGACACTATGCTTTGGTCAGCTGAGACCAAGATAGAGCTTTTTGGCAACAAACACTCTGGTCTGGCGTAACACTAAGGATAAGTACACCAAAAAAACACCTCATGTCCACAGTTAAGTATGGGGAGGATCAGTGATGCTGTGGGCCTGTTTCTTCTCTGAGGGAGCTGTGAAACATATCAGGACATTTTGAATCAGAATATGGTGGCCTCTGCTTGAAATCTGAAGATGAGTTATCACTTATCAGCAAGATAATGACCCTAATCATGTGGCCAAAATATACTCAAAAATGGTTCACAAGGCACAGAATAAAGCTCCAACTCATGGCTATCTTAGACCCCAGAACACAACCCAATAGAAAACCTGTGCGGTGAGCTAAAGAGGAGAATGCATAGGAGAATACTTAGGCCTCAGGACAATTTAAAGATGTTGTGCATGGAGGAATGGTCAAAGAGCCCTCTTTCTGTATCCTCCCATCTTGTAAAGCATTATAGGAGAAGATTTAGTGCCGTCTTTTTAACAAAAGGAGGTTGTACAACATACCAACACAAAGGGTACCAATAATTGTGACACAAATGATTTTATTTAAAAAAAATATTTTAATGTGTGATTTTGTCCCACAAAATAAAGGCATTTGAATTAAAGCTTAGATTTTTTTTTCTTTTTTTGCGTTGTTTTTCTATGTTATTTTTGTTCAAAAGAATTTATTACAAGCCAAAGAACACTTCCCAACCATGGGTGCAAATAATTATGGAGGGTGCTGTATAACGTGCAGTAGCAAGAATCTGACAGTGGAAAAACTTGTAAAATGTAATTCTTATGTACTAATGTGGTAGTCTTAACAAGACAAGTATATTTAATCTAAGTATCATACATGGACCTTTATAGATTTCCCATGTTGAATTTGTTACTATTTTCATTGCCAAAAAGTTTAATAAATATGCAGATGTGATACTAGATAGAAGATCACAGGAAAAAAATCTATACTTGCATGCAAGTTATGAATTTATTATCAATACTTCAGTTGGCTTTGGCCACAATTTAAATTTTTGACATAACTGAAGAAAAGTTTCCATTAACTTTTATTTATTTCATAAAAATATTCTATTGTATAAAAAAAGGCACTTGTTAAGGTTGTCCAAGGCATACCCGAAGACAAACCCTTTTATTATTCTCATAAGGAATTTTTATTATTATAACAAAATAATAATAAAGCTTTTTCATCTGCAGAGGTGAACTAAACATTTCTTACCCCACTGGACATTTAACATGCAGTAAGCATTTTGGTTTGGAATTACTATTTACTTTTACCTCAAAGGCATATTTCTGGAACATCTCAGTTCCAGAAATAAATGTAAATGTTGGGATTACATGAAAAACAAAAAGTCAGTAGAAAACTAATGAAAAACATATTTATCTTATTTTCTGAAACATGATAGATTTGCTAGTGAAAGCAAATGCAAATAACCCCCTGGTATTTTTCTGTAGGTTTATCTGCTTTAACACAAAATCACTTCATTCCAACCACAAGTGCAAATATTAATGAACAAAAGAACATTCCCAGTGTCCATAAAGTAAAACTAAAATTTTAATTGACCAAATACATAATTTCTCAGTATAAGACCTATTACCCTGCAGTACTATGTGTAAAGACACAGTTAATGTGATTTAATTTTTTAGAGCCACCACATAGGATTTGGCACTTTGGACATTCATTTGCATTGATCTGCTAGTTATACCACTGAAACATTTGCTCATGACTTTTTTTTTCTTCCTTTGGCCAATTAAGCAGCGCTAAAACTAAACTAAATCTTAAATTCAAAACAAGTGCAACCTACATTCTTGCTGATTTACTTGTTTTATTTACTAGCCTCATATAAAAACCCAAATAATAATCCAATCAGGGACTTATTTCAATGAAACTTTAATTTAAAGCATTTCACCTTAAAACGTACTATAAATGTGTTATTAGTACAACATTGCAGCAGTTCACAGGTTAATTCATTTTGCTTTGTGAAAACAAAAGGGTTTCTGGGACCTTTGTGGCTGCCTTAAAATGATGAGCAAGGTAATCTTTGCAATTATGTTTAAACCTACAGTTTCAAGAATAGTTACATTATACCTTGTGTATTTCATTAATTAAGTCAGTAAGCATTCACTGTAAACCTAAAATAAACACACATTAGGCCAGTTACCTTAGCTTAACAAGTAGTACATTAAGCACAGTTTTAGCAGATACTAACAACAATACAGCTTAATCAAGTTGGACGTGTAAGTGGTGTGTTATATTCAAAGTGAACACACAAGGTGTAATTTGAATGTGCTTGACGAACCAGTTAACATTAGCCTATTGTATTGGTAAAGTTGGGGGTGCACTTCTATTACATTTTCCTAAAGGATTTTACTTATGCAGAAACTAAAAAAAAAAAAAAAAAAAAAAAAAAAAAAAAAAAAAACCTCCAATTTCTTATAGTCAATGACATTTTATATGACATTTGGAATCTTTAGCCAAATTTAACAGGATCAACTTACTAAGTCCATTTGGCAGCTTTATACCTCTGTTCCTAATGCTCAAGTAAAAAGTACACCTGTTGCAAAAAAAAGGTGTACTGATTCCTCAAAATGCCACGAGACAACTTAAGTTTTATATTTCCTATGGATGTTGTGTTGTGCAAACACATGCATACAATAACACCCATATACATCTGAAACGTTATACATCTATGCAAATGTGTACAAGACATCTTTTACACAAACGCACACACACACACACACACGCACCCTTTAACATGTATGTGTTTGTTCCTTTTACCTTGGTGGCAGTAAATTCTAAGTGAATTCTGCAAACAAACACGGAAGACTTTTAATGTATACTGAGGTACACTGAGGAGACTTTGTTGAGAAGCAGAGGATTTTAGGTCCACAGTTGTGTGAATGCAAATATCACAAAAATTAAATTAAATCTCCTAGCCATTTTAAGAATCTTACAACCAAAACTGTAGTGATGTAATTGCTGTGAATACAAGCACTGATTTTACGGAACATTGTGAATATGGCTGAATATTAAAAATGACACTATAAGGACTGTAATTTCTGAACAATATGCTACCATGGTAAATTCCCTTCACTCTATCTTTACAAAATACCGTTCACTTTGCCCTAGTGAAGAATGTCGCCTGGTGATTCAACCTCACTGTGATGCTAATGTTCATATCGTTCACCACTGCTAAATGTTGGAACAATCTTCCACAAGCACTTGCTATATAGCACTTGCACATAATTTTTTTTTAATCTAGAAGCTTTTTGGATAATAATCAAGTTTAATGATACTACGTACAGTGTAGCTGTTTTTTTCTGAATTACTGACTTTTTTTTCCCTCTCATTGGTAAGTCTCTTTGGATAAAACCATCTGCTAAATGACTAAATGTAATGTAATTTAAATGTAACTAAGGTAAGTCATATAATTAGCCCCGTAACTGATTACCACATCAGTTAAACAATTACGGAATGTACGTCCACCTGGTTTTTTACACGCTTTGTAAATCTGTTCTGTTATGAGGGGAACCTTACAGGATCCCCTGGTACTAATTTGGTGCTGATGTTGATTTGGTAAAACAGCAGGGTTGTAAGTATTTTTAAACATCACAGTTATACAGACATGTGTCTAACAGAGCAAATTGTGTGGGGGGATTGGGGTTTCAACACCCCCACTTGTGCTGTAACATGATTCCACCCACCTTCACCTTAAATCAGATTAAAATAACACTAAAATAGGCTATGTAGGCTGGGGTGTAGTGGTGAAGGGGGGGGGGGAACATTTGGAGAGCAACACCCCTGAAATAGAGTGCACAGTTAAGGGGACACATTATTTAAAAACTCTAGTAACTGTACTGTACCTGATCAACTTATACCTGCACAACCCGTACTACTAACACACAACCACAAAATAAGTTTCTACACTGTGCATCACCCAAATAATATCTGCTTGGTGGTGAACTTACAAAGTAAGAGAAATAGCTGAACTTGGTTTGTAATAACTGTTACACAAACAGCATATATATGGTAAGTGGAAGGGATAAAAAAGACACTAAAAGTAGAAACAAACATCTAAAATACACAAGTAAAAAAACACGAGTCAAACTATAGTAATTTAATTAGAGACTTATTTTTAATAACAGTGATTTGATCAGTTCGATTCTCTACGTAAAGTAAGGCTTTGTCATTTGTAATTGTAAGGAATTTTCTGCCTGCTGGTTGACACACCAATCCCAAGCTTATTGATTATTATTGTTTTGTTTTTTTAACCATTCACTGAAAAATGGCTGTTATGCTGTTATATATATATATAATAGAAAGACCACCATAACTACGATATTGCCAGTAAACTGTGTGGTAGGAGAATGGTGTCAGAGGGCCCCGCTTAAATATATAGTGCCAATTTAAAGTTTGGGAACCCTTTAGAATTTTTCATATTTATTCAACAGGTTTTTAAACACATTTCAAAAGATAAGAACTAAATCTGTAAAAAGAGACCAAAATGTTATTAAATTGAACATTTGAGATTAGCAGATAATTTAAAAATAAAAATTACTCAGTTGTTTTCAATTAAAGAGATGTCAATTAATAGGGATCTATGAAGTTCTGACCTTCAAAGCACTGGTTTGTGTAAGTATTTTATAACATGAGCCAAAGAGATTTCTGGGGATCTTAGAAAAGCTGGAAAATGTTACAAAACCATTTTGAAATAGTTTAGTAATGGACCATTCTTAAACACCCCAGAAGTCGTCAACCAACAACGATCATACAAAGAACAAGGTTGAGAATACAGAGTGACTTCAATGAAACTATAGGCCTTTCCCACATTGGCTAATGTTATCGTTACATCGGCTAATAAACTGCTCATCTGCAGTTTGCTAAATATCACAAAAAAGCCAGAAATTTGTTTTGTGGACTGATGGAAACAAAAGAGTTTTGTGTGGAAAAAAACCAATAGAATTTCAGGAATAATCCCCCCAATTTATGGAAGAGGATGGTATTAATATCATGGTTTGGACCAAATTAGATTAATTTTTGGCTTATTATCATCGATAAAACAATGACTTTTTATTTATACCAACAAATTCTACAGATAGATATCAGGATGTTGTGTACATTTACACACAATTAACATTTCAAAAAGTGTTCTGAAGCTTAGACTTTAAACCCATTTTTTCTCAATAATTTTATGACTAAGCTATTTTTGCTTGTTCTCTTGTTTGAAAATCTGAAACTTTCTGTATACCCACTGTATATATAGTTAATGTATACTAACAATAACACTGTAGATACTCCAGGACCCACAAATATAAAGTCTAAATATTATTTCAAAACTAAATATAAAAACTTTTATTTGGTCAGGAGTTAAACAACACACAGCTAAGATCTTGTATAACAGTTAGTAAACAATAATAGAACAATTTAAATTATACAGTGTCTTTATAGAAAATCCTCAAATCTAGAATTATTTTTTTAAACATATACTCTCATGTTAACCAAACCAGGTTTAATTTAGTGGGACCGTTTCATCTGACCATGAACAAATGAAAAATAAATGCCATTAAGTATACCCTGCTCTATTTGCCAGCAATGGTTAGACAGGTTGTTCACTTTCACTCAGGACAAGTAAGAAAGTCAACACAGTAAATGAAGAAAAAAAGGTCAAGATCTTCAACAGAACCAAGAACTGTATTCAGTAAAAAAATCAGTGGATAAATTTAAAGAGAACAACTTGCAGCAAAACAATGAGACAGAAAAAAGAATGAGACAAGACTTCCCATACAGGTTCTATAGACAATAAAATTGTGGTTTAAACACATTCAGTGCCTGTCAAAAGTGTGGACATACCGCCTTCTTGCTCTATTTCCTATTTATTATCTCCACTTACCATATAGATGGACTATGTTGTTTTAGAATTACAGACTGTAGAATATCTGTCTTCTTTTTTTTGTTAGTCCCCTGTTGGTTCTCTGTTCTCTTTTGGTCAGGACCCTCACAGAACAGGTATAGTATGGGAGTTGGTTTATTCTCAGTTCTGCAGTAACACTGACATGGTGAAGGCTTTTAGTGCAGCAGTGTTGCTGTAGTTTCATTCAAACATCTCAGGGACACTGCTGGATTAGGAATAATGCACCAATCAAATAATACCTGCTCTGTTGTGCTACTATTGGACTCCTGAAAATCGGAGAACAAAGGGGACTAACACAGTATGTACTGTAGTCCTCAAAAAGATGGGACTACTGTCTGTAATTGGAGAACTACAGAGTCCATCACTACAGTAAGTGGAACTGATAGACAATGGTGACAAATTTTTTATTGGTACTGTATCATATAAGGGGTTATTTTATTCATTATTTTAGACCTATTATTGTAGATTTATAACTGCTTTTATTTGTCATGTCTTAAATGTTAAAAGGCAAAATGCAAAACTCCTGTTGATAAAGGAAATAGAAAGGTCTTGATTTAATGATGTTAGATGTAAAGAGCAGTTATTGATGTAATAATGATCTTGTGTGGTCATTATAAAAAATACAAATACTGATACAGTTGCATTGCAATGCAATAATATAAACGCTGCTTGTTGATGAAAAAGATGTGCCACATATACCCCATGTGATGTCAGATGATAAGGACTGTCATGGCCAAACTATTTTGAGTCATGAAACCAAAGGAACATAAACAGAAAGCCCTTAAAGGTGCACTGTATAGGATTTAGGATTATTTCTTAGTGTAAATTGAACTATAGTATTAATAATAATGATTCAATTACCATATATTCCCCTGTAATTATGAATTATTGTTTGTTATCTTAGAATGAGTGTCTTATGTTTAAACGAAAACAGGTTAATTCCCATGAGGACTCATTCATGTCCACCATGCAGGTCTGGTGAAGTGCTTTTCGGTTGATTTGGTTTTTTTTTTTGCAGCCTCACTATATCATGCCTCTGAATCCTACACAATGCAGTTTAAGAGAAATAAATTCAATCCAATAAGGTTGCTGACCCCAAGACAGTTGCAGATATAGACAGAGCAAAATAAGACACTATACAAATCAAACACTTTTCAAAAATGTAAGGCCTATGAGTATTTGGCACTAAACAGCAGAGATTGTATAATGTGCCATACTAAAGAACACTGTTGAACTGAAGATGATTAGAAAAACCATCCAAGTACTGCAAGATCAGACCTCAGTGTGGCAAGTGTTCCTTTATCAGACACCAGGCTGCTGAGCATTAGCTCGTAGATAGAAGGTTTATAAGGCAACATCAGATTTGTTTGTACTTATTCAGCTCCATTATGGCCCATTGAATTCCTTTCATTACCTATTTACTTTGACCAATTAAATCACCAAACTGGTCAAAACACATTAGAAGTTCCTTTGAGGCACGATTCAACCCAGCACAGTTTGCGCTGACTTCTGCAGAGCACTTTTGTTTGACTTTTATTGCCATCTGTGTTTTAGTAACATCCCATTGTGATTAGTTAAGAGAGAGAAAATGAAAGCCAACTCTCCACACCTCAGGATGTGCAGGGAGAGCTGAACAGTCCTCATAAAGTTTTCTGTTTCTGGTTAAAGTTGCTGTCTGTGCTGGTCTCATCCACTGACTGTATTATTTTGTCCTGAAACTTCTCCCGTGATGTTCTGCGCTTTACAGGAAGAGCTATGGCCAGCACCACACAGGCCACATGAAGACAGCAGTACCAGGATCTAAAAGAATGTAAAATGAAAACTGTGACGAGACAGCAGGTCATAACCTGAAAACCACATTCACTGAGAGAAAAAAAAACAAAAGTGCCGGAATATACAAGATCAGAATTGGCAAAAAATATGAAACATTAAAATATGAAAAATGATTCAATTTCATTATGTGAAAGTATTGCCCTTAGTGTCTTATTGTCTACAAGAGAGGGGAAAAAGATGATAATAATAAGTACTCTCTGTGTTCTAAGTGTTTTAAAATTGTGTGTGTAAAATCAAAGTAGTGTCTAGAACAATACTCGTCTTAAAGTACTGAGTAAATTTCCTTACTCAGGAAAAGAGTTTATCCTTATTGATATTACTCACAAGTAAAACCTCAGAGACGGTCCAACTGCCAACACCACAAATGGTACTACTGTGTAGCTTATAGCAATCTGCGTGCTGGCCCACGTGATCACATCATAAATGAGCTTGAGTGTAGAGGAGCCCAGAAAGTGTTGCCTTATGTTGTGTCTCACCTGCAATAAAGAAAAAGTCTGGTGTTATCAGTGTTACAAGAACATGTATAATTAGAATTTGTCTGTATGATTTTCAAACCTGCACCTTTTAGATACCAGTATATATATACACAACACTAGCAGAACCAGTCAAAAGTTAGGTCACACCAATTGTCCGTCTATTTCATCAGTACCACCTACTAAAGATTGGACTTTGTAGTTCTATAATTACAGACTGTAGTTCATATGTTCAAGGAGAACAAACAGTACATACTATGTTAGTCCCCTTTACTCTGTTCTCTAATGGTCAGGACCTTAATAGTACCACCACAGAGCAGGTATTATTTTTGCCTGGCACAGCCATGCCATGTTTTTGGACTGTGGGAGTAAACCGGTGAACCCAGAGGAAACCCACGCAGACACGGAAAGAACATGAAAACCCCACCCAGATCGGGATTCACACATAGAGCCCCCAGTGGAGGAAATAAGTATTTCCCCCCTTACTGATTTTAAAAGATTGTAAGCTTTTTTATGGTAGCTTTATTTTAACTGTGGGAAGGGGCAAGACTAAAGAGGCAAAAGGGGCAAAATCGTTGACCTACACAAGGCTGGAATGGGTTACAAAGCCATAAGTGAGAAGCTTGATGAGAAGGTGACAACTGTTGGTACACTTATTCGGAAGTACATTACTGTCAACTGACCTAATCCTGGAGTTCCATGTAAGATATCACCTCGTGGAGTCTCATTGATCACAAGAAAGTTTAAAAATTAACCAAGAACTACACGTGGTGAGCTTGTAAATGGAACTGGATGAGCTGGAACCACAATCTCCAAAAAAACATTGGTAGTTCACTGAGACTTAATGGTTTAAAATCATGCAGTGCATGCAAGGTTCCTCTGCTCAAGAGGACTCACATCCAGGCCCACCTCAAGTTCGCCAATGAACATATTAATG
Organism: Xyliphius kryptos; assembly: GCA_025769995.1. NCBI lineage: Eukaryota > Metazoa > Chordata > Actinopteri > Siluriformes > Aspredinidae > Xyliphius > Xyliphius kryptos. The sequence continues at coordinate 14,187 of JAOUQT010220699.1, forward strand.
ACTCCGAGAGAGACTGGGAACAGGTGCTGCGCTCAGATGAGACCAAAATTTAGCTCTTTGGCCTTTACTTAACTCATTGTGTTCGGAGGAAAAAAAAATACATAATATGACTCCAAGAACACCCCCCCCCCATCCCCCCCCCGCCCATCAAGCATGGTGATGAAAGTATTATGGTTTGGGGGCGTTTTGCTTCTAAGGGCCACAGGCCAACTTAGACAGGAAGATGAACGAGGCTATGTATAGCAAAATCCTGGGTGACAATCTTCTTGGGTCCACCAGGGCACTGAAAATGGGTTATGGCTGGGTCTTTCAGCGACAACGATCCAAAGCATACAGCCAAGGAAACAAAGGAGTGGCTCCATAAGCATATCAAGGTCATGGACTGGCCTCGCCAGTCTCCTGACATCAATCCCTTAAAAAATCTGTGGGGGATCAAATGCTCATTTTCTCCACTGTATAGTTGTGTTTATATGTATAAGTAGTAGTGTTTCTTTTTATTTAAAGCTTTTGTATTTACTAATATAGAGTAAGGTATAGAGTTTGGTGTCTACTTTCTTTTTGTCATTTTTACTTACTGCCCGTGCTGCAAGTGTCATGGCAATGCCAGTCATAAACGTGAGGTAGTATCCTGGGTATACTCCATGCCATAAGGCAGAGAGCAGGAATGTGGCTGCTGTGGGGTGGTATGGACAGCGCTCATAACAAACTCTGTGGAGCAACATACAGAACACAAATGAAAAAAGATCACAAAAAAGTAAAGACAGAAAAAATGATTACTGAGCAGTGACCTTTTTAGCCAAAGTGCCGTCTGAATGTTCCAGTTGTCAAGGAATGTCTTGAAACTGGTGGCCAACTGAAAGTTGAAGAAAATAAACAAGTTCGGTTTACTTTGTTTTTACAAATATAGCTTAACTTTTTAAGCAAAAAATCTTGATAATATTTAAATTGTTTTATACCTCAATGTCCAATATTCTTAAGTTTGATATTGAGTCCCATCTTGGACTGCCATCTTTGTTATAGCCATTGAAGCCGAAACCTGCTGCATTGTTTATAGCATCAGCTAAAATGTAGCAAAGAAAACAAATTACAACAGGAAGGTTTTTACTGTAATTAACAATCCGTATGTTCTAGTCAAACAGACATACTGGCAACAAATGTGCAATGTATTATATAAAAGTTTATAATGCATTGATCTGATAAAAATATGGGGCTTATTTAATTCCTAAGGTTAAAAAGGTCTTATTCTGTGATTACTGGACACATTCTAAACCTGAAAAAAAATATTTTAAAAGAGCTAGTTTGTAGACTGCTGAAAGTCTCTGAAAAATTTAATAGTATAGGAAGTTCATAATTCATGTATCCTGGGAATTCTATGGGCCAAATTTTACATTTTCAATTGAGAGCCACCCTCAGACTCACATCTAGCTTTGCACAGCACAACGATTTTGTAAATACACATTCTGTGGTCCTGAAAAAATGTTAATCTGTTTCAAAAGGTTAAACTGTGAAAAAGTGGTTCAAAAAGCATGACATCAGTTTTAGACATAAATTGTCCATCACAGAGTCCAGACCTGAACCCCTTTGAGAATCTGATGTGCCGAAGAACACTTTTTTGAATGTTTCAAATCTGTCATCAATACAAGATCAAGGGGGAAAATGAATGCAACTTTAAATGAAAATAAATGTTGTGACAGTGCAGAAGCTTGAGGAAATGATGCTACAGTGAACAAATGCAGTAATTAAAGCTATATAAGGTACAATTACATATTAGAGCATGTGACCTTTTTTGGTCAGGCAGAGTATAAAAACATACTGTAAAAAAGGGTATAAGTGTATATTACACATACATGCTGAATATTGGGTCTAAAAGTACACTTTTTTGGCCATGGCATTTAACTGTAATTTGTGGAAAAGAAATGCAACTTGTGACTCAAGCAGGCAGAAACTCTTCATTAGTACAAGCATTGTCTAAAATTTTAAACATTTGCAGTAGTCTCATGGGGACTTCTTGTAAGGACTGTGTTTTTTTCCTTACTTACCTAGTGTCCACACAAAATAATACTTTGGCCGCAGGCTAAGCATAGACAGGTAGAGGTAGAGAATTTGAGTGTAAAATGGCTGCAAACTGATGGTGGGGTCGTCAATGACCCGCTCCACTGGACACAAGCGATAGAATGTCAGGTAGACAACTAGACAAAGAGCACAGGTTCCCATTTTCATCACCACAGCTGTCTGGAACACAGAACAGCAATAATTAGTCTGCATACTAGTGACCTACTTCATGTGTAATGCTTATACACGGTATGATACGGCTCTAACACAATACAGGGGAGAATGTCTCAGGTGCTGGACAGATACACCCAGGACCGGGCGCCAATCCATCATTGGCACACTCACTCACACAGCCACACAAACAAACACACTATACATGGCAATTTAGAGCATTCAATTTACCTTAAATCCATGTTTTTGTTCTGAGGGAGAAAGCCAAAGAACCCGGAGAAAACCCACACAGACTCGAATTGGAAATCCCCAGTGCTGAGAGGTAAACGTGCTAACCACTAAGCCACCGTGCAGCCCCCAACATGAAATATCCTACATAATTTAGAATTCCCAAATTTTAACAGCAAAACATGGGTAAATTATCAAAATAAAAAAATTGAAACACACATATACACACACTAGTGAAGTGAGCACATGTGCCGGAAACGGTGGGCAGCCTTTTATGCGGAGCCAGCTATAGTAATTGAGGGGACTGGGAATTGAACCGGGAAGCTTCAGATTGCAAGGCTGGTTCTTTACCACAAGCCTACGACTGAAGGTTAAAGATCTAAAAAGTTAACGTTTTGGAAAAAAGGTTGAACAGATTATAAAAGGAAACACAATTACATAACAGTCAATGCAGTTTTGTTAGCTATGCCAAATGTAAGCTAAAAATCCTCCAAACTAATGTTCATAATGAATAATCAATTACTGGAATTGTTAAGGGTGGCACGGTGGTTTAGTGGTTAGCATGTTCACCTCTTAGCGCTGGGACTTCCCGACTCGAATCCCAATCTGGGAGGAGATTTCATGTTCTCCCAGTGTCTGCGTGGGTTTCCTTTGGGTTCTCCGGTTTCCTCCCACAGTCCATAAAGATGGATTCAAGGTAAATAGGCTGCTCTAAATTGCCCCTATATTCTGTGTGTGTGTGTGTGTGTGTGTGTGAGAGAGAGAAAGAGAGTAAGAGAGGGAGAGAGAGACAGAGAGAGTAAGTGAGTGAATGGCCAGCAATAGATTGGCGCCTGAAATCTTCTTCCATGGACGGGCATGGGGAACTCCCCTGCAACCCTCGTAAAGAAATAAGTGGAAGATAATGAATGAATGAATGAATGAATGAATGAATGAATGACAAATATTATGCAACTGTAA
>JAOUQT010220801.1:0-17596 GCA_025769995.1 Xyliphius kryptos
ATAAAGTTTCCTTCAGTGTCAGTCTCAGGAGATGATTGGAGTATAAATTACTGTGTTCTTACGTGTCTGCAGTGTTGGTTTGATTTACGCCGTCTTATGTCTGATAGTCCACTGTGCATTACTAAAACACTCCTTGACATGGTTTACTTTTTTTTTTTTTTTTTTTAAATTATTTTGTCTATTTACAAGGTAACTGTCCTTGTGTTTTGAGTAGAATTAGTTGCAGAATCAGTCTAGCCTACAAAGACTGTGTTTTAAAAAAAAAAATAATAAAAAAAACACAATGTGGACTCTGTATTTATTTAATGTGGAGCCTGTATTTATTACTATTAGCTGATTGCTGAACAAAAACAGAACCATCTTAAGATCTGGTGACCAATGGAGACAAAAAATCAATGATGACTGGCCAGAGCAATACTCACACCATAGTAACTTTTTCATAGTGATAAGCAGAAGCCTATACCAAACAACACTTGTTAAAACAGAATGGCTATGAAAGCATACTCAGTAAGATTGAAAATGTAATTGAAATAAGTCCATAATGTCCCTTTTCTAAAGCAAGATAATTTTTCTTTCTCTCTGTCTCTCTCTTATTACTGTATGTAAAACAATATTACCAAAGCATTACAACAATAATAAAAATGTAACCCTGACCCAAGTCCCTCTCCCAGTATAATTTGCAATTTTTCTAATTCTTTAAGTAATAATTTGGGATTAGCTAATTAAATCTGTGCATGTAATTTTCTTGTAATTATTTAAAATTTTGGGCAGTGAACAAGGAAGTGCATTTCCAAGTGTCTCCTTTGTCCCCTCTTACACCGACCACAGCGTTTCTCCACGTGGGTTTTTCTTTTTGGAACTTTTTGTATTTGCCCATCGAACCAGGCTGTGGTCACGGAGACCGTACTTGGTCAGGATACATCTCTGCTGGTTAGATACAGTTCTAGTTTGAACTCTCTTTTTTATATTACAAAGCCATTACACTTAAAGTTTGTTTTACCAGTGTTCTAGATGCATGTTCTTACTGTTAGGTAAGCTGGTTGGTGTTTAGATGGGGCTGCTGTGAGTTGGAACCTGTGTGAGGGTCAGGGGGTCTGGGAACCAGCTGGCTGAGGGAACTCAGTTTGGGGGGGTCTGTTCTTGGCTTTTTAAACTGTAAGGTTTCTATGGGACTTGTCTTTAAGTGCATCCAGTGTTTCTTTCTTTTTACCACTGTCTGACTCTTACACACTTCCTCTCTCACTTGCTTCCTCTTTTTCTCACTTCCTTTCTTTTCCAAGTTGGTATTGAAACTTGGGTGGTGGGGGCGGGGGGCAGGGGATTAAGAGAACTGTTACATTTTCAGGTGTTTCCTCTAAAATATTGCTGATAAAGTACATAATATGACCCTGCACCAGCGGACATGCATCCCTGTTCTTCCTCTGCTTCCACCACTGTTTCCATTCTTGCTCCTTAGTTGCTATTGAAAAATCTTGTATCTGTGTGAAGCCTGACCCAGGCCCCTGCTTGTTATTTTGTCAGGGAACTTCGTTTGAACCTTCCCAAGAGAGCATTGGAGGAAAGGCCAGCCAAAGCTTTCTTCTAAGGTGGAAAGTTGAGTTAAGAGACAAGCGCTCCTTTCTGTTCTTTGCTTTTTATTTTTTCCTAAGTCTTTTCTCAGTAGAGAGCGTCTCTAATGTGCTCTTGATAAATTTCTGAATGGCTTGTTGCAAGAGACTTCTTTTATGATGGATGAGGTTGCCATGGCAGTCCACATTTTCCAATGGAAATCGAATTAATGTGAGCATGGGGTTGGGCCAAGCAGCATTCACTCATTCTTCCTTTTACAAATTCTGTAACATTGTCATCCTCACAACTGTTGCTAGGGTTACAGAATTGTGGGCTTTGTGAGTTTTTTTTGGCATAGTGTGCTTCTTTCCATGCTCCAGAATGGGGCTGGCCCTTTTAAAAAAAAAAAAAATGTTGCACACTAACCTATCGCTTGCCTTCTTCCCGATTGTATTAAGCAGTCTGGGTTTCTTTCCCACCATAACAGCCTTTGTGGTTGCCAGATGTTGCTCACGTGTGCAGATGGTGTATGCATGTGTGAGAGCATGGAAATCAGCGGCTGCTCTATTCGTCAGACTCTTCAGTGACGCAGGAAATGAGCACGGAGTCGGTTGTATGCCTCTATTCGTACACTGGAGAGCCAATCGGCCTTGTTTGATTTTTGCAGATGAACTTCTGTAAATGGATGTTTGATTTTTCTTCTGGATTTCTCTTGGGTGACCTATTTTTTAGATGCATAAGTTGTTCTACATACTTTTGGATTTGCCAGAATTGTACTTTTAACTTGGAATTTTAGTGGTCTAAGAGGAAACAACAAATGGACATCAGATGTCACCTCTTATCATAGAACTGTGTATTATTTTGTGGAGTTTTGGGTAAAAGCTTGATTTGTATTCATCATCAGTTTGAGAATATGGGTTGCATATTTTCTTTACCTGAGGAGCGACTGGCTTGTGCGAACAGGTGAGAATTTAAACTGGACTTTTATTAATGTATAGTTTAAAAAGGTCTGTTATAAAACCAGTTATGTTCAGACTTAGAAACTGGTTCTTGTTTATCAGTGATTTATTATTATAATAGTGTTGCTGATGATGGTATGAAAGTTAAAAAACAAAGTTTTTTTCAGGGTGTGCTTTTATATTGCTTATTAAATAACAAATTTCAATAATGTAAAATACAGTGGAAAAGTTTTTAAACATATCTTATTTTAGATTATTACTAAGCTGTTTAAAAAAATGTTTCCTATTTTTAAATGTGGGCTATGTTTAAAAACCGTTGTTTTCTGGTTTCTCACTGTATTAAAAATGCAACCTTCTATTTCCTTATGGAAGAAACCAAATATAATTTTCTTTTGGCAAAAAGCAGTTGAGTTCTCAAACTCCAAAAAATACGTGACCTATTACCCAAACTACATTTGCGTGGTTCAGAGTCATTGTTTAAGCTTGCAAACTGAACAAAACAATTCTCTGTGCCAAAGACAAAAAGTACAACTTACCATGTTTCATGCTGTGCATGTTGGTGTGTTGACCCAAATGACCTGCCTGCAGTCCAGATGTCTGCTATTTAAAATGAATGAGGCATCAGGAAAAGGAATACAATCAACGGAGACCATGGACTGCTCAGCACAAAGACGAAAAAGCAACAATTCATTTTTCAAAACTGCAACGACCAATTTCTTGAGTTCCAAAATCATGCATTCTTTAATAACAGTAAACATGCTCCATAATGTATAGCATATTTTAGGCTCAAATACTTTGTAATTTGTGACAATCAATGAATTGTACAAATATGAAACAAATCACGTTTGCTTTTTTTTTTGTTTCCAGGTTTGTTTGTTTTTATATTTTGTTGCATTCAAACATTATTGGTTTACATTAAATCTTTTTTAAATCCTTAATCCTTGGATGTACTTTAATGATTGAATGCAAATTATTTACGTTTCTGCCGGGGTCTGGCAAAGTTTTATTACTTATGTTCAAATTCAATTATCTATGGGTAAAATTAACAATCGTCACAGGAAAAATAAAAAATTTACTTTGCTCAGTTTAAATCTGTAAATAGAATCATGCAAGTAATCTGTAATGCTGCACCATTAAAATGATGTTATAAATAAGCTCATTTTCATGTAAAATTTTCTCTGATGGTGGTTTCTTAAGGGGGCAAAAAACTTAAGAAACCTTCTATAGGTAAAGCAAACTACTAAATCTGGAATTGGTTTTTATTCTAAGTTTCTTAATGATTTTCCTTGTTTGTACTCTTTTTAATCTTTAATCTGCCAGTAGTCATACATTATTTGAATGGTTTAAACCTGTAGTTTTATGTATGCTGTAAAAAGACCAGCAGTGAAAATCTTGCTGTTTTTCTTCCTTAAAACAGCTTGAACAAATTAAGTAACTATTCAAACTTTCCTTGATTTTCTAAGCATTTGGTATCTGTTAGCCAAGGAATCTCATAAATTCCTCTCTTTTTTTTAGACTTTTAAATATTTTAGTTTGAAAGATGTTTGTTTTTCTCAGATTGCTAAAAGTATTTAGTTTACTTTTAGTTTTAATAATAAAGCATTGATTTTAGTTAAAACAATAGTGTGTCCCAAGCCCAGTAAAGGTAAGGGTTTGTTTTAGGAAGGGCAACCGGCAGAAAACACTTTGCCAAGTCTAATATGCAAGTTCATCGCTGTAGCGACCCTTGGATAATAAAGGATAACACCCAAAAGAAGAAGAAAAGTGTGTTTGTTGATGTAGTAGCAAAGTTTAATATCGTGTGTGGCATTGTTGTTGTTGTTGGGTTTTTTTTGTTGTTTTTTTTTTAAGTTATTTATTTAGGGGTTTTTTTTATATGTAAATGGTAATTAAAGCTTTTGAATTTTTTTTTTTGAGGAAATCATTGAATGCTACTTGGTGTTTTTAAAATAACAATTTATGACTTTACATTGCAAGCTATCAGAAACATTTATACATCTTTACCTACTACCTTAATATTTTCTTCATTTTTGCTTCGATAAAGCCAATAAATTAACAAAAATTGAATGGTGGTTTTCCATTAAAAATTAAAAACATAATTTGTACTAGTAATTGGGGCATATATTAGCATGCCCAGACGTAATGGTTTCATTGGCCTGTTAACTATTTAATGCATACATCATTTAAGTACATTTGTAAACCTAATACTACTTCCTAAATCTACTTAAATACTATTTTAACAAAATAGTACATAGAGATTTAGGATGGTGCTTGAAGGTTTATGTACATTTGGGAATTTGTTCAGGCATACGTATGACGTGAATTATTGTCAAACTAGCGGACAAACCCAAAATCGGATGAAAATTCTTTATCAAACAAATGCATCAAAAATATAAAGTTGTCATTTATTTACTAGGGTAAATAACAAAATATTTGCTAAATGCTTTTCATTGAAACCAAAATGTTCTTTGGTGAAGCGCAGGAGGTTTTTTTTTTTTGTTTATTTTTTTCTTCTTGCAACTTATCTTTGCACACCATTGTTCAGTGTTTTTCTTATGTTGGACGCATAAGCATTAACACTAACTATGTGCTGTAAATGATTTAAAACCATTGAACACAATCAACACCACTGTAAGCTGTAGATCTAATCTGTGTTTCATTTATATATTTGCTTGCACCTTGTACTCGTGCAACTAGTCAGTTTTAGATGTGGCTTATTATGCTAATATTTTAAATTAATAGCAGTAAAGAAATATAGCACAGTTTTTTTTAATCGATTCCACTGTTGCTTGGCAGCAAGAAATTAGTTTAAGTTTGTGTGCTCTTTCAGGGTGGAGTGAAGGTTTCATACAGTTTTAGAGCCAGTTTGAGTTTACACTGAGTGCTGAAGTCTAAATTTAAACAAACCCTTAAATATCTTAACGAAAAGCTAATTGATTTTTACACAATTGTTAATAATCTTTGTAATGCTCTGTAGCTCGTTTATTTAATTTTCTTTTTATCTTATGCACTGTTTATTTATTTACTTTTTTAAAAACATTACGTATGTATAATGTACAAATTTTATAATCAATGGCTTGATTGTATAGTGGTGTATGTGTACTTTTATTTGTTTGTGTGTGTGTGTACGTGTACAGGCCAGTTTAGACACACCTCATTCAATGCGTTTTGTTGTTGGTTTTTTTTTCTTTTTTTTTTTTTTTCTCTCCCAACGACTATTTACATTGTAGATTGTCAATGAAGGCATGAACACATATGGAGTTATGTACTTAACAAAAAGGTTAAATACCTGAAAGCAGGTTTTAGATTGTAGTTTCTTCAAAATAGCCACCCTTTGCTCTGATTACTGCTTTGCACAATCTTGGCATTCTCTCAATGAGCTTCAAGATGTAGCCACCTAAAATGGTTTTCAGGTGTGCCTATAAGAGTTAATTAGTATAATTAATTAGAATGCAGTTCGATTATTTCACCTTTTTTTGTTAAGTACATAACTCCTCGTGTTCATTTATGGTTTTGATGCCTTCAGTAAGAATCTACAATATAAATAGTCATGAAAATACAGAAAACGCATTGAATGAGAAGGTGTGTCCAACTTTTTGCCTGTACTTTTATTTATTTATATATACATATATATATTTCTTCTATTTGTTATTGTCAGGCAAAGTTGTTTGCATGGGTTTGCTTTGACTGATTTCAATGTCTTCTTTTGTAGACCAGTGGCTCCTAGAGAAACTAATTTTATTGAAAAGATGAAGAAAACAGTTAAGTACCCATTAAATTGCATTTCGTTTAATTTGCATTGTATAGAGAAATTCAATCAGTTTTTATGCCGATTTAGTGCAGAGCCATGGTGGTCCATTAATTACTTAAAAATGTCCATCCTAGCATTTATCAGAGTAACCACATTTCAGATGCACCATTTAAAAAAAAATACTGGGGGGAAATAATTGCAGTAATGAAATTTAGCAACTTCTATTTGTACTTCTTACATATTTTGTGCCATGTGCCATTTCAAATTAATTTGCAGCCAATATGCATACCAGAGTCTGTGTATAAGAAATCAATACAGCACCATGTTTAAATAAGTCACATAGTCTACTGTATTAAACATAAGCTTTGCAGTAATGTAAAATAACCATAGACTTCAAGAAACCAAGTATGAGGTTTGTCTGTATAAAACCTCAGATTCTAAACAGAATGGCAGCATTATTAGTATCTACAGAAAATGCAATGCCACTTAGTCTTCTTAGAGGCATAGAAAATAATGTGTTTTTCTGTTTAATAACCAGGGCAAGAACATTGTTGTTTTTTATGGCTCTCAAACTGGAACAGCTGAAGAGTTTGCCAACCGGCTGTCTAAAGATGCTCAGCGTTATGGTATGAAGGGAATGGCAGCAGATCCTGAGGAGTATGATATGGTAATACTGTCTGTATAATTTAAACTTACACCTGATTCAATATGAATAAAAAGCAGCATTCTGTCTCATAACTGCTCTGTGTGAATCAGCAGATAAACTGAGTTTACTAAATGTCAGTGTGACCCAGCAGTAACAGCAAGTAAGGTGACGTGATTATAATTCTGGTCATGTGATGACAGAAAAAATGAGAAGTAAATACATTTAATAGTGCATTTTGTGCAGAAGTATTACGTTGATAAAATACTCTTTTTTTTTTTCAAAAGATTGTGGAATTTTGCAAACATTAAATAATAACTGTATATACCACTCTATTGTGGTTAAAATCTGGTAGAAGCTGGATCTATATTTATAAATTTATGAGGATTTTTTAAAGAAAATGTGTTAAGCAACAAAAAAAAAGACTGAATATTGATACAGTACATTTACATTTAATCATTTAGCAGGGGCTTCAAAGCGAGTTACAAACGAGAGAATAATGAGCGAACGTGTCCATAGTTGAGGAGCCACAATGTGTGTGTTTATTATTATTATTATTTTATTTTTATTTTTTTTATTTCAAATATAGCAAGTGCTTTTGAAATGTGTTTTTTTTATGTTGCTGAATGCATAATGGACAGAGTTGGAAAGGTCATTCTATTATTTAGTGGTCTTGAGTAATATGTATTGAGAAAACAAATAATTAAAAGTTGTAGTTTAGTGTCACTATTTTTAGTGAAATAGATATGTTGAAATTAAAAAAAATCACTGCAGTGATATATTTCTTTTTTCAGTATTTATCTATTTTTCGAGTGCACATAGATCTTAATTTTTCTGTTTTCCTACTTTTTCAGAATGAACTGTCTCGTTTGAAGGAAATTGATAATTCCTTGGCCATCTTTTGTATGGCTACATATGGCGAAGGAGACCCAACAGATAATGCTCAGGATTTCTATGACTTGTTACAGGAGGGTGACCTGGATTTGGATGGAGTAAATTACACGGCAAGTAATTTTAAATTTCTCTGTTTGTGGAGCTTTTGCCATGGGTTTACACTGTCTGTTATCAGCTCTCAGACCTCAGCTCACACCTATTCAGAAATCAATGATTTACTACAAATTGCAAACAGTAAGTCACTTGGATTTTGTCCCAAAATGATTCGTCTAACCCTTTGTAACTCTCAGTTGTTCTGCTTAATCAAACTTTTCACAGTGACTCAGCAGTAACCGTGTGCGTGACACATCATAACCACCTCAAAATAGTTCCCCTTGTGACGGTGCAAAAACCAGGGACACATTTAAAGGATCACTCATGATATAAACATCCATTTAGATAAAACCCTATTTATATCTGTGTGTATACACACACATACACATGCATGTATGTGAGTGTGTATATATACTATGTACATCACCAAATCTACTGTTTGCCAAATGTCCTGTTGTTCTACTAAATGTAATGTCTTTAGTTTCCATAAATAATACAAGCAGGGGCGTCCTTTTAAAACAACTGATTGTTTCATTTCCTTTTGCTTAGAGACATCTCCATATTCATGTGATGATAAAGATCAAAACATTATTCATCAGCATTTGCAACAAAATTGTACTAATTAAAGTCCGAATATAAAAGGCTTTTGGTCTTTTGACCCATACATGCTCTTTGTGAAAGTCCATTCTGTGTTTCATCTGCTTTTATAACCTCATTTCCAAAAAATCTCATTTAGTTCTTTGTTTACATTCAGTACTTGTTTGAAAGTCTAAGGTCAATTTTATATAGAACACTTTCATTAGGTTTCTCAATCCACTGTAGGTTAATGTACAGGTTAAACGTGTGTGGCAACATAAATGGGAGCAGTGTCTTTCTCCTTTGTCAATGTGCAATCAGTCTGCCTATTATCAGTCATGGCTGTAGCCTGTTGATTGGTCTAAAGCTTCCTCTTTAGAACAATCATCTGATAATTCTGTTTTTCTGGGGACATTCAATAATTTTGCATGCTCAGTACAATTTGATGTCAATACAAAATATGTCCTTGTTCTTTTTCATTTCCCATTAGACCTATGTGGAATTTCTGTTCCTCTGCATTTCCTGTGGCACATATGGAAACTCTGTTTCAGTGTAATCTAATTTGAATGATATTTAGAAGAAACTTGTTTACATGGTACAAGGGATATTGTGTTGTTGCACATACAATTGATGTTTATACAATGATGATATAATCTTTTTGTCTTACTGTCTGATCAGAAATCTGACTAAACCTATCCAGTTTTAAGTCAGTTAGATTTATTAAAAATGCTCAACACTGCTCAAAAAAAATGAAAGGGAACACTAAAATAACACATCCTAGATCTCATAATTAAAATATTAGACAGTGAATGACCATCTTTTTTAAGTAGATAGTGGAATATGTTGTGAACAAAATATATAAATCTAAATTAGTGTGCCATGGAGGTCTGGATTTGTAATCATGCTCAAAGTCAAAGTGAAAGATCAAATGACAGGCTGATCCAACATCAGGGAAATAATGTATTGTATGTCCCGCGTTGATACGAATGTAAAGCATTCAGAGGTGTGCATTACTGTCAGTGATGTCACGGCAGGACAAACGGCTTAGCTAATCAGATTTAAGGACTGGAACTACACTTTTTTTTTTTTAACCTGAAAAACATAATTATGGTAATTTGGTTGTGCATAAAATCAGACTGTATCCAACAATCTCTGTTGAAAATAAAATAAAAAAATAAGAAGTGTGTTTTGCTGACTCCATTTTAATTTTCTGTTTCCAGTATATGTGTTTGCCATATCAATTAATTCAGTGTTTTGTTTTTTTTTTTGTTTGTTTGTTTGTTTTTTTTTTTTTTTTTTTTTTTTTTTTTTCCCCGGTTTTAATAAATTTTTTTCTGGATTGTCAACTTTAGCAATTAAATGTAAAGAAGGTTTTGATTTAGCCGTGATTTATACAAAGCTATCCAGGTTGCAAGACTGCTGACCTGAATGTCCCATTTTAGACACTAAAGTCTAAACTACCAATAATGTATCAATCAGTCTAAAATGTTTACTTATACTAATACAGAACACATATTTACAGTACCTTTTGCATGTTTAAATTTCGTTATTTACTTTGTAGCTCAGTCTGTTATTATTAGACCTTATCTTGCTTGTGCAGACAGATGTCAATCATTTCACAGGAGAAAAAAAAAGCTTATTCACTTTTGATTTATACTCTTGAGATCTTCAGACTGTGGGTATAAATTTCTATTGTCTTCTTGATTTATATAGGTGTTTGCACTTGGCAATAAGACATATGAGCATTACAATGCCATGGGCAAGTATGTGGATAAGAGGCTTTCAGAACTTGGTGCCCAAAGGATTTTTGACCTTGGCATGGGTGATGATGATGGCAAGTAAGTATAAAATACACCACTGTCGTAACCTTAATCTGTAGTTCAAATTGCTGATTTGTGGTGAATGCAAATAAAACAGAAATAAGTTGATTTTGTATTTTACTATATAAAGCTAATTAGTGTTCCAGGGTATTTCATTAATTTAAAGAAGCCAAACAAAATTGTTAGTATTTTGTTTGTAATGCACTGGACATGCTACCTCTTTTGGACTAAATTACCACCAGGTATTAGTAGCAATAAGTCCATAATGAAGTGTCCATTATAAATGTCTCATGCAGTATAAAGATCAGTTGTACATATTTACATATTGTTAATGACTAGACTTGTTGCTCAGTAAATTAAACCATTTTAAGTTGAGACACAATCAAGCTTATTTTAATCCAAATTTGTCTGATGAACATTGAAATTAACAACAATTTGAGATGTGAATAATGATCATTCCAGTAGTGTTTTATTGTCTCAAGGCTCAATCATTTTTGTATGCCGATGTGATAGTTTTCTATTTGGCCTATACCACTAAAGGTTTGGCATGCCACTAAAGGTTTTTTAGGTATGGCTTTTAGAGTTAGTACAAAACATAACATTCATATGATTCATTGCAGTTGGATTTAAAAGACACCCAAACTGGTTTAAACATTGAAGACACCCACTGACAAGTTTTGTTTACACATTCCTTATAAATTTTCTTATTGGCTGCGGTCACACTCAAGCTTTTGACTTTTGAGGTTTTCATAATGTAAACCTTGCTGTCTGTAGTAAGCTTAAATGGTACCAAGTTTGAAGTTTTTATTTTATACATATTGAATAATCTAAATCTAGTTTTCATGTACTATTTATTTTAATGTATTTAGCTTTTGTTTGAAATGATGTCCTTTCTCACCAGCCTTGAGGAGGACTTTGTATCATGGAGAGAGCAGTTTTGGCCAGCTGTGTGTGAACATTTTGGAGTTGAGGCAACTGGAGATGATGCCAGGTCTGATGCATTTATGGTTTCTTTTTTATGTATAAAAATATTCTCATTATTTTATTGTTTTCTTTTTTTGCCATGCTGGATGTCACTTTCACTCCAGTCATCAGCATTAATGCTGGCTCTTTAAGTCTGGAGTGAAGCAGTGTTATCTAAAATGGAACTGACATTTTAGTTATTTAATAATGACAGTAATGGTTATTTTACATTGCCCCTTCTACTAAACCATTAAAAGTCCAGACATTTTACAACATTTAATAAGGCTTTTGTACTTTTAAATTTAACATTCATTCAACATTTCTGGTTTTACATTACCCTTCATCTTATCAGTTATCCATGTACTGCTGTTCTAGTTTTTTAACACAGAACAAATTAAATGTTATAATATTACCCCATACATGACGTGATTGTAAATTAAATTTTTGTGTTCCCACTACATTTAAATGTGATCACCTGAGCTGTTTAACATATGTCAATGTTTTATGTATTCATTTTTTTTATAGATTTATGTTTAGAAATATTTAAAACATAAATGTATTATCCAGAACTTTACTGTTATGTAACAGTTTATGGACAGTTTGTCTTACAATTTGTTATTGCAGCATTGGAAATTTAAAAAATCTATATTTGCAATACTTTCACTAACAAAGAAAGAGAAGCATACAATAATACACCTTTCTAAATTCTTGATTAACTTATTCCAAATGCATGTACGTATCGTAACTACATGGGTTGGATGTGTAATGCTGCTGATTTTAAGTTGATAACAGTACACATTTACCATTCAATAGTTGTATTAGTATTTTATTTTTCTTTGAGCTTTCTACAGGTTATATTGTAATTTATATGCTTGCAGTGAGATACAGGAATAAACTTTACAATAATGAATTCTGGAGAAAAAAAATTATATATTTATTTATACACATACTCTGCTTAAAATGTACAAAGTATTCAAAATCCAAGCAAAATTTACATTGGTAAAATAAACAGATATGCAGTAGCAACCTTGTAGTGTGGTATGGTAAGGTTTGTGTGAGATTCGATGTGGCAATGAGAGTGTTCTTAGTTAAACAGCTTGTTCGGGAGCCCGATTAACTTGCCTATGTGTACAGGATAAAGAACATTGTTATATACTACTCACACTTTTGTCTTGTCTTCCTTTTAGTATCCGGCAGTATGAGCTAAAGATCCACGAGGACTTAAATATGAATAAAATCTACACAGGGGAATTGGGTCGCTTAAAGAGCTTTGAGAACCAGAAACCGTATGTGATGATGCTCAAATTTTGTACTGCTCTAACTGTACCCTTAACACCCCTAAACAAATACATTCAAAACAAGTCATTCATAATTCATTTTTCAAAGTTTGTCAAAGCCATGATTTATTTTAAGTCCACTGCTAGGCTGTCATTTAGACATATTATTCTAATTAATGTTTTAAAAAGATGAATGTGAACAACATGCAGCTGTATACTTGTATCTGTATAAAACGGTGTGTGCACTTAAATCATGTGAATGTTCATTGTTGAACACTTGGGGCTGCTCTATCCCACATTTCCCTCAATTGTCTTTCTTAAACTATATCCGATATGTCACAATACACAATAACGTTGGTACAGCATAAGATTTGGCCAACAATTGCTTTAAAGTCTCATGGTATTGGCAAACGTATATCATGACCAACCATTTTGAACATAGGAAATACATACAACCTCAACAAAGCAAACATTTTGTGTTCATTAAAGGGAGTAGAGTATTTACCATTGTGCTGCCCAAGATTTGTACTAAGAAAATATATGTTTTTGTTATATATTCATAAGTTGTAGCATATTTACAATAAATTATTTGAATGTATTTTAACATTTATTTAACCTGTTGTAGGCCTTTTGATGCTAAGAATCCTTTCCTGGCCCCAGTTGTTGTTAACCGCAAGCTTAATAAAGGAGGTGATCGACACCTGCTGCATTTAGAGCTGGACATTACTGGGTCTAAAATTAGGTAACCACAAAGTTGTAATTGTGGATCAGTTCTTAATGTCTTGTTTTAAGTTATCTTTGTTTAAATTACAATTAAATCACACTTACAGTATTTTATAATAGCTTTGGAAGTGATTATATACTGTCCGTTTATCTTTTTTGTCCAAGATTATCTTTTTTTGTACTTGTCAGTCTAGCACTGATAGTTATTTATTATATCACATGATTTAATTGATAGTCTTTTTATGTGGTGCAAAACTAAAATGCCATTTTACGGAAGGTTAATATAAGAATGAGTAATGGTTTTCATCTGATATTGTTACATAATGGCATGTTATGTAATCACCAGTGGAATTTAGAAATGTGCTTATTCACACAATCAGGTATGAGTCAGGAGACCACGTGGCTGTCTATCCCACCAATGATTCCACCTTAGTGAACAAGTTTGGCGAGCTCCTCAGTGTGGACCTTGACACCGTTATCTCCCTCAACAACCTAGATGGTAAGGCCTTTAGAGGGTGATTGAGTTTTCACACATGATATTAAATTGTAATGTCTATGCTGCCTCAGTCATTTTTTTAATCTGCCATTTAAATAGTGTATGTGTGTGTGAGTGTCTAATCCTTAATATTATTATTGTTCCTTTTTCAGAGGAGTCCAATAAGAAACACCCATTCCCATGTCCAACTACCTATCGCACAGCGCTCACACATTACCTAGACATCACCAATCCACCACGCACTAATGTTCTGTACGAACTGGCGCAGTACGCCTCTGATCCCAGAGAACAGGAGAACATGCGCAAGATGGCATCTTCTTCCCCAGAGGGAAAAGTATGTACCATGACCATTTTAATCAATTCTTTTTTGTAAATTAAAGAAACAGCTGTTGTTGACTTTTGGTATTGGTATGTAGTCTTAGAAGATGCCTTGTCAATTTCACTGTATATTTAGGACATACTGGAGAATCGTAATATTGGTTTTCTCTGTCTCCATAGGCAGGGGAGGGGCCGCTGCCACTGGTCTATTTTTTTTCTGGGTTTTAATTTCTAGAATAAATAAGAAAACTAATAAACACTTGTTGTTGTTTTTTTTTTTAACAACAGTCCTATTTGTTTTACTATGGTTTCAAATTCGTACTCGATAAATCTACATTTAATGTCAAAATTAAGCACTTCATTTTGCCACTTTATAGACCCCTTTATAGAAAACCGTTATCTTCCTCATTAGTAATCAGTTAACAGAATCTGAATAAAAGGTGTCTCAGTCAGAAGTAAGACAGTCATTTATTATTGTTTTGTGTTGGCAAGGTAAATGTGTACAGGTTTATGTAAAAATCTTTTTTTTTTTTTCAAGACACATATGATAACATTAAGTCTGACATTGTCCAAAAAGAAAAACAGATTTCAGATTTATAGTTTCAGTGTACCTACAACATGCAGCATTTCAAAATACATAAAAATAATTTTTGAAAAATGAAAAACATACCTACGTTATTTAGCTGTTCAATCATTTACACCTAAGCTTTAACATCTAATACTGGCAGCAAATTGTGTTTGTTTTATTTATTTATTTATTTTGCACCACACATTTGGGGTAGGGGTTTGCACATTGGATTCTCAGCACTGGGGATCCAGGTTCAAATATACTTTCTGGGACAAAATTAATAAAGTTGTGGGAGGTCTGTAAATTGGAAAATATTACATTGAGTTTCTTGTCTATTTTAAGTAGATTCAGTATTTTTTAGACAAATTAAACCATTTTAAATGCATTTTTCATATTAATAATAGGCTTTGTGTTTCTTTATTATCAGGCATTGTATCAGAGCTGGGTCTTAGAATCATGCCGGAATATTCTGGCCATCTTGGAGGACTTCCCATCAGTGCGTCCACCCATTGACCACCTTTGTGAACTCCTGCCCCGTCTTCAGGCTCGTTACTACTCTATTGCATCCTCCTCCAAGGTGCTGTCTTGTCTCATTATCTAGTGGTTAATTAAAACGTGTTTTTCTCTTTTGCATTATTCCTGAACATTCCTCTCCCTCTCATAAACAGGTACATCCCAACTGTATTCATATCTGCTCTGTGGTGGTTGAATACAAAACTAAGACCGGACGCATCAACAAGGGAGTTGCTACCAACTGGCTCAAAGCCAAAATGCCCACTGATAATGGGCACAAGGCCACCGTACCCATGTACATTCGCAAGTCCCAGTTCAGGCTGCCGTTCAAAGCCAACAACCCTGTCATCATGATTGGTCCTGGCACTGGCATTGCACCATTTATGGGTTTTATTCAGGAGCGGGCCTGGCTTAAAGAGCAAGGTGGGAACTTTTATTACATGTTTCAGTCTGAAATTCTGTTTCATGCTTTAGTGTTTTAGTATAATGTGGGTGAATTAGTTATGACCACGGGGGTCTGGAATGGGCATCGGAGACAGGAGTTCACAAGCTCAGGCTCTGGCGTTTATTCACACACAAACACTCAACATGAACTAAAGTCTATGTGTTGGCTAATGGAAATGTTGTGCCCTATCGCTTCCTGCAGCTTGTTGCCAGATCTCTTTCCCTGCGGCATGTGATGTGTCAGCTTATAAAGGCACACTGTCATGAGATAAGGTGCGCTACTCAATCTACCTGATCAACGGCGTTGGCGCCACCTATCCTTCCCCCAGTGTTACTGTGCTACAGTCACAATGGTTTTACCAGTTTGAAGTTAAAAATTTCCTCTAAAACATTTTTCTGTCCTATTTTATTTTAGTGCCTCAGTTATGCACAAGTTAAAAAATATATATGATTGTAGTTTGCTTTATTTGCAGACTTTAAACTGATGTCAAATTATTAGCTAAATATTAAATTGACAGATTCAGCATTTTTTTTCTTTTCCAGTATCACAGAATATTCTAGACAATTAATTAGGCTCAGTTTTTATAAAAGAATGGCTCTGAAAACTAGAGGTATCATTTTGTCATCCTTATTGCAATCAATGCATTTATTATTTGATAGTACTGTCTGACATGTTGGCCCTGGAGATGAGATGTGCTGGAGAAGAATTGAATAAAATGAATGAAGGAAGACCTTGGCAAAAAATATTTAATTTTTTTTTTTTTTTTTTAATTTAATTATTTTGATTTTATTTTAATTCACTTGATTTTTGCAGTAATTTACACAAACGCTTTTTTTTACACAAACGCACTACCAATAACGTGGTCACGTTAATAACGTGGTTTTGATCCATTAACCTGCTGCCACTTTTAGGTATTTACAGAGTTTTCAATTTTGCATTGCATTTACCTGCAACTCAGCATTCAGAGGTGTTGGAGCATTGACTGCAATACTTTTTCTTACTTATTAGGCCAAAAAAAAAATATTTGATCCCACAACCCAAAATGACTTTGTACTGTGATCACTTAAAACCTTTAGTTTCTCATAGTCAGAAATTAAGGTCCCTTACAGTCAAGAGGAACCCCTTACCTATATAGACTGCTTGTTCATTGCTTATGTTCGTTTTTGTAATATCATGGATACTGTGTAAGTATTTGTTATTTTGCATTTGTGTCCCAATTAGAGCGACGGTTGATAAGCTTTTTAGTCTTCTTGGCTGTTACCTGACAGAATGGGGGCTGAAAAGGGAGAACTGTATAGGCATTTGCACAAATAGTGCACAGATCATGGCAGGGAACAGAAAGGGACTACATGAATTAGACAAAAAAGTCTCGCCAATCGCATTGTGTCATACACAGAAATGCATACAGGCAAATTATTCCCAAATTAAACAGCCTTTTGACCAATGTTTTAAGTGTGGTAAAAATTACAACTCTTTTAAACAAGACCTTTAAAAGCATGGCTATTTTCTGCATTTCGTAAGGAGATGAAAGCTGAATAATTTCAGCTCTGTTGTAGAAAAAGGTTTATTGAGATTATATACATCTTGTCTCTACCCTGAGACTTAAGGTTTACAGTGCAGACACGGAGTCAATTTTTACTTATTTCTTTTGTCATTGAAAGAGGGGTATGACAGAAAATGTTTGATAATGGTTAAATTCCAAATTATTGGGCATAACAGTGGGTTAAGAAAACCATCAAATCTTTCATAACGCAGATGATGCATTATTGTATATTTATATATTAAATATGACTAAAGCAGATCTTTTTTTTTGTTGTTTTTTTCTGTGTTAGACTTTCTCAAAATAATTTCTTAGTACTTGATCAAGTCACCTATCCGCAATTTTTCCTCAGGCCCTGTGTACAGTGCCCCACCGTTTTGTGCCACATTCTCACCTTGTGTGTGTGTGTGTGTGTGTGTGTGTGTGTGTGTGTGTGTGTGTGTGTGTGTGTGTGTGTGTGTGTGTGTGT
>JAOUQT010220901.1:0-17594 GCA_025769995.1 Xyliphius kryptos
AACTGCGTTGTAAGTGAGCAAAAGTATTTTATAATCAATACGAAATTTGACCGGTAGCCAGTGCAGTGTGGATAAGATAGGGGTGATGTGCTCATATTTACGGGTTCTAGTAAGGATAATAAAGTTCTGACAAACTGCATTTGTGGATTTATATATCCGCAATAACTAAAATTTGCTATTTACCCTGCATCACAAGACTCCAATTTAAAAATACATTAATTTTAACAAGAATAACTATTCCAATAAACGAGGGTTTTAAGATCCTCTAAATGGCGGAAATGTGTTCGGCGATCATACTTCTGTTATTTTTATTCCTTCCCACTCTCTTGGTCTTGCTTCAGTCTTCTCCTCTCACTCATTAATATTCATGAAGATTAATTTTCTATCAGCATATTTCCCTCTATTGAACCACAACACATTATCAGATGGTAATAAAAAAAAAACAGACAACAATTTATCACACTTGTTATGCAATCACATTAAAGGAAACTGTAATAACTTCAGCATCCATGGAAATGTAATCCACAGACTTATTTCATATAGCAAAACATTTAGAGTCTATATTAATATTTTGTCTTTCAGCGCTGATGTATTACAGGTGTCATATGTGATTTGAAATATGCAACAAGCATTTTAAAAGCTTTTGAACGAGATGTGATATAACAAGTTATATATATATATATATATATATAGGAAAAAGTTTAAAGCGGTGGATAAAGCTACTGATATCTTTGTATAGATCAATATAAGCTGTAAACTTTGCGCCTGACTAATGTAATTGCTTTAAAATGATATTTTTACATTAATACACATTATAATTTATTGACTTCACCACACAAAATATCTGTGATTTAATTATTTGCTCATGGCCACAGTTATATCAGTGCTAAAATGATGCCAGAGCACTAAATTAAAAAAATCCAGGGTTGAATATTAAAAAAAGCACAGCTAAACCCGGGAACGTGACAAATCAGATTCTAAAACTTTATTCACATATGACAGTCCACACATCAAATACAATCAATGGCTACTTTTATTAGATACACATTTTTAATTGCTTGGTAACGCAAATATCTAATCAGATAATCACATGGCTGCAAGTGGCATGCATTTCGGCATGACTTGGTGCAAACCTAGATTGTAAATGCCTATCAAGGTGTAACTATTAAAGTAGCCGGTGAGTGTAGATCACCACAATATAATGGGCCAATTACTACATGGCTTTTTTATTGCAGTCTCTAGCATTTATCTGGAACAAACTGGGGGGGATACTTTGAGGTTGGTGTGCTCAGTAGGAGAGAATATATGACTATTCATATTGACACCTGATAAAGCCTATACTTAGGCGTGGTCCTAGATGGTTTTAAAACCTTTGTGTGGTGTTCATGTATTTAACACACCAGTGTCTGTGGGTCTAAATTAATCCAACCACAAAAAGTATTTAATTTTGCACATTTACAAGCAATGTAGACACTATTTACTGTATGTGTGAAACCTATCAGTGACATCTGTTAGATCATATTAAATATAACACTGCTTTCATAACCATGCCTGTCCATCCACACCTCTCCAAAAACATGCATGCTCTCTGCAATTGGTGCATTACAGACTGATTTCTTCTGACTGTCATTTTTATGAAATGTTCAAAATCTGACCAGAAATGTGAAATATATTCTGCTTTATTAAATTCCCACAACTCTCTTTTTTCAAAAAATGATCTCCAAGGTCTTTGAGTAAAAAATATTTTGCCAACTTAATATGAGTCAAATGGACTCTTACACCTCGAGTGTGCTATAAAAGTGTAGGTACAGTGTGAAATCACTTAAAATGATTTAGTACGTTCCTCACAGGAAAAAGAATCCAAGGAGTGCGAGGTTCCAAAAATAATATACTTTTATATAATGCACATACTTTTCTTTTAGAAAACAGTAGGTCCCACAGACCTGAACACAAAACAAGTATTCATTATGACTTGTTGTATTTGAGCCTACCTTTCTTTGCCAAATATGACTACCTGAGTCATTTTTGTGTGGAGTTTGCATGTTCTCCCTGTGCCTGCACATGTTTCTTTCGGGTCCTCTGGTTTCCCCCCACTGTCCAAAAAACATGCATGCTAGGTGTATTGCCAAATTTCCCTGACTGAGCACAGTATGTAACCTTGATTGCGTTATGTAATAGCCATTGATGGTGAAATCATTTTAAACAATAAAAAAGTAAATATATAGCTCTACCAGCACAATCCCGGACACACACTAAAGCAAAAATGGATAGTTTATCTTTCAAATGCAAATTGAGATGATGCCAATGCTGCCTTACCTGAGTCATAGGATTCATATAGTTCTCATTGTACACAGGAAAAATTCCCCCTTTTAATGTCAAGGGGTAAAGAGGAGTATTCAGTTTTATTTATATTACAATAGAACATTGTCGCTAAGCAGATTAAAATAAAAACAGCTCAAAGCAACAGAATTTATATACAATATACAGAGCAACAATAAAAATATCTATAAGTAAAATAAAATAAAAGTTACAGTGGGTGTTTATACATACGTCAAATAAATGTTCCCAAACTCCCTCTACACACATCATGGTGAGAGCAATAAGCACAAATACAGTACCAAGAAAGACAATATACTAGATATACAATACTTCAGCTTGGCATTGTTACAATGTAGAAAAACAAATACCTGTTGGGCAGCCATCAAAAATTCACTCTTTAAAAAAAAAAAGGTGCTTGTTATCCCTTAAGAGACCATCTTTCTGGTTATTCACAGTGAATAACCAAGGACAGTCACACTGGACAACGGACAGGGTGGAGATAAGTTGGATACAAAACACATGGCATAATAAAAAGAGGCAGCATGACCTGAAAATGAATAAATAACATAAATGCAGTGATTTCATGCTGGGGAAAAAAGGGATATGGATTTGGAACAAATATGTCCTCTGTGGAGCAGAGGATGTTGTACGTATTGGGAGTTAGATCAGTGATGTCCTTGGCGGTGTCAGAAGGTGGAGTTGTAAGCACAGACCTTGGGCTGGACCGGAGGGGACATAAAGTGGACTTGTGCATGCATAGAGTCAGAAAATGGAACAGTGTTTCCAGTGAGCTCCATCTCTGGAAACCTGAACCAGTCCAACTGTCACATATGACTCGAAAGTGGAAATTATTAAAGAGGTCTCTTTATTCAGAGATTTGGTGAAAATTGAGTTCACCATAAGGAATAATGCATCCAAAGGGAGTAATTGGTAAAATAAGAGGCCTAGGAGTGGGATGCAGTATACCAAGTTTTAATTCTGGAGTACAGGATCGCCATATGGGTCTCACAGGAGTGGCAGAATCTGATCTTAATTAAAGTTGATAATTCATCTGCTCTCATTAATTGATTGACAAAATAAACATGTACCTTCACACTGTCTGTGCCTGCACATTTTAGTCAAATTTGAGCTATGGTGTAGACCAGGAAAAAGAAAAGAAACCAAGTAAAATAAAAAATGCCCCATGATGTCTCAAGAATGTACCCTCTATTAGCTGCCATTAACAAATCACATGTAGCAAGAGGACCCGGGTTTGATCCCCGGGGGCACGACCTGGGAAATTCTGTTTGGAGTTTGCTTGTTCTCCCCGTGTTCGCGTGGATTTTCTCAGTGTGCTCCGGTTTCCTCACACAGTCCAAAGACATGCATGCTAGGTAAATTAGAAATGCTTAATGCTTTATAAATAACATTGAATTGAATTAAGTTGTGTATTGATATGTGACTTTGCGTATGATATGAGACTTGTGTATGAGTATGATCGTGTTCCTGTCATTAGAATAGACACTGGTGCTGAGATGTTAAACAATAATTAAAAAAATAAATAAAACAAATCACATGGAGCTTTTTTAATAGGAAAAAAATATAGTGAATATACTCTCATATCACTATATTAGCTACACCTATTCACTTATCTAATCAGCCAATCACATAGCCGCCATGGTAAAGAAAACTTGCTGAAGTGCAAACGGAGCATCAGAAAGGAGGGGATAAAGGTGATTTAAGTGACTTTAAACATGGCATGGTTGTTGGTGCCAGGGACAGAGACTGTTTTGAGATGATAGAAAGGCAACAGTAACTGAAATAACCACACGATACAACCAAGGAATGCAGAATACAACACCTCTGTTGAAAGTATGCCATGAAGAATTAGGCAGTTCTGAAGGCAAATGGGATTCAAACGTTCACTAGTATGGTTTAGATAATAAATCGGGTACATACACTTAAATACACTTAATTTAATAGTTTAGATCATATTAAATAAATGTTAAAGTTTGTGCTAAGAATTGTGTAGTGCTGTATCAGTTAATACCATTGGATCAAATTCTAATATTTCAGTGTATTTTACAAAGCCTTCGTAGACGTAGACATAAAAAAATTCTTATGAGGAAATGGCAGATTTTTAGACTCTCATTCAACAAATTACATTATTTGAACCAATTTCTAGTAAACAAATACAACAGACAACAGACAAAATCACAACAGACAAAATCACAACAGACAACAGACAAAATCACAACAGACAGCAGACAAAATCACTTTTTAAGCTGCATTCATTAATTCAATCATTCATCTTCAGTAGCTTATAAAAGTTAGAGTAGCAGTGGATCCAGAGACTATCCTAACAAACACTAAACATAGGTCAGGAAAACACCTGGACTCATATGAATGCATAGACATTTATGCAGTGATCTAAGGTAAATTAGAGCTTGTCCAATGATTCTGTTTAATTAGGCAGCCAATCATAAAAACATAAATATAACAAGACCTGACGTCCAGTCTCTCTGGCTCAGTGGGACACGGAGTTCTCAGCCGGGACGACTGACTATCGAGGCTTATCACCAAACTCACGATCTGTGTGATGTGACCTGATTCCCTGAACATCTGATGAAGACTTTCGGTTGTCAGAGTTTTTAGAGAGGGCGCTAGTGAGTGACCTAACCACGCCCTACCCATGTGACCAATTATTGATGAGCATTATATCATTTTAATGTGTGGAGCAAAAATCACACACGCCAAAAACTCCTTATTTAACCAACAGGATTCAATCCACAATTTTCAGTTTATTACAGTTATATGTACCATGTAGGTGGCGCTAGAGAGGTACTCATATAAATAAATAAATCCCAGATTACATGTTTGTTTGAAGTTTCATGAGTTTTCAAGCATCTCAAACCCCACAAACACCAACTAACCGGCTCTGTTCTGTGGTTTCCTAAGAAAATCACCGGTCCATCATTTAGTTTGTTTTTTTGAACGATCTACTAATCCGTCACAGTTTCACTTTACATGTGTCTAGGGCTGACGGCAAATAATCAATTAATCGTTGGTCGACCAAAAAAAATTACTAGTCGACCAAATTCCATTGGTAGATTAGTCGCATGAAAAAAAAAGCTGCGTCTCGTGAAAGGGCTTCTGGGACTTTTAATTTCAACGGCGTGACAAAGGAAGACGTGACACGAATTTAGCGTTGGTGATTTGTTTGACAAGAACAGAAGGCATTCTGGTCATGTGTGGAAGGATGTAAAATATGGGATCATTTTGAAAAGGATAAAGATACAAAGAGGAAAACTTACAGAATGATCAGGAAAACATTCACCAATCATTCACCACCACCAACATGCATTATTACTTCAAACATGTAAGTAGTTTACTAGCCCAGCTACCCGATGCCCATCTGAAGTTTGAATGTAATAAATAATGAAGTACATTTTGTTTTGTCGCTAGTATTGGTTAGTTTTACTTATTATTTAACTCGTTGACTCCCAGCATTTCTCCCGAAAATCGGCTAAAACGGTGTTGTAAACATTTCTAGCATTATTGTGATCATGATTTATTGTGATCTGCGGCAGCCCGGCATTAAAGGTAAAACTTCACTAATGTGTATCCCGGTCTAAATGGTATTTTTAGTCGACTATTAGTCGATTAGTTGAAAGAAATGACGACCACTGGTCGACCAGAAAAATCCTTGGTTGTGGACAGCCCTAATATGGACATAATTGAGTTACTTTTACTGAATATCTGGAGACAAATGGTTCATAATTACTAATTATATGTTTTAAATTTATATAAAATGATTTAAGTTAAATTATTAATTGGAAACATAAACCATTCTATATTGTAATTAGCATTTGTATTTAGCCGTCTGCTTTAATTACCATTTAAGCATAAATGAACTAAATACCTTGACTTGGAAGTCTTGGACTTTTTCAGATCTGGGTAAACATCTATAAGGGGCACCATCTGGTATAAACGTGCAGGACCAAGCCCTTGTAGCCAACAATTTGCAAATCTTACACCACCACCAATCCTAAGGTAATAAAGGAAAGCAAAGTAGAGTGAATGCTGAGTTGCATCCAAAGAACACCATAGAAACTGTGAAGCATGGTGGTGGCAACATCATGCTTTCAGGATTTTTTTTGTATTTTCACTTTACTGCTACTATTGTTCTGTCTTTTCTTTAGAACCATGACCGTGGATTATATTATTAAAACAAAGCACAAAAATCACTGAATGATTAGAATATGTAAGGATAAAGAGAACCGATTGTAACTGTATTAAGCGCGAATGGCGCTCGGGCTGAGATGCCGGTGTTGTGCCGAAATCCGACTCCCCGGCAGAATTCTACTCCCTTCACGTGCACTTACGCAACTAAAGCAAACTGACCCCACATGTGACACTCGCGAATTCGCTAATTTCTATAATCTTTAACTCATAATTTTCAATTAACATTCATAGCAACCATCACATGACATTAAGCCAAATGTGAGTGTCACATTTTGTGTCCGTTTGTTTGCTTTATTGACGAACGTGCACGCGAAGGGAGTAGGATTCTGCCGGGGTGTCGAAATTCGGCACAACACCGGTCACGTGTTGATGACGTCGCTGATGTAGTGACGTTCACTAACCGAAATTTTGATTGTTATCCGGAGCAAATTTTTAGTGAAATGGTTGGTCGTTATCCGAATTGGACGCTATCAGGGGCGTTCGTTAACCGAGGTTCCACTGTACTTACATGTTTGAAGTAGCATGTTGTTGGCTTGGACGAATGATAGGTGAATATTTTACTGATAATTCTGTAATTAATCCTCTTTGTATCTTTATCCTTTTATAAATGATCCCATATTTTAGATCCTTTCCCACATGGAATAAATTCGTCATGTTTTCTTCTTGTGGTGTTTAATGGCAATAAGGGTGTGCATTACCGCCACCTACTAGTATGGAGTGTCACAACTTCCTTTGTGAGGCCGTTCAAATTAAAAGTCCCAGAAATCCTTTGACGAAACGCAGCTTTTTTTTCTTCCTGCGACTAGTCGACCAATAGAATTTGTCCGACTAGTAATTTTTTCGGTCGACCAACGAATAATCGATTATTTGCGGACAGCCCTAATATATATATTTACTGTGCACAAACCTTTTATAAGTGATTTACCACCAAGATGATCAGTCTCTCTCTCGAGCTGCTGAAGGAGCATGTAGCCTGTTTGGGCGCGAAATGGTGGTGGAGGAGGAGCTCAAACAATCCAGCTGCTGGGTCAACTGATGAAATGTTGGGTTGATGAATTTTGCCAGATTTTAACCCAGCAAATGAGTTGCACAAAAACAACCCAGATCCCCCCCAAAATAACCCAACTCCCATAAAAATAACTCATAATGGGTTAGACATTTCATAACCCAGCAGTTGAGTAGTTAAAATAACCCAGCAGTTTTTAGAGTGAACCCAGTCCAGGACTGTTCATTCTTTAATTATCAATGAGCTTTGTGTAGTCTTACTAGATGATGGTACTAGAAGGACATTAGGTGCCCAGACTCAAATATGCCATGCACTGCATATATAAAATGAAGTCTGTGTATATCTGTTTTTTTTTAATTTTCCACCAGATCTAATCGTTTCTCTTCGTCACAATCAGAATTCCTTTTTTAAAGTGCATTTGGCATAATGTAAAGCATATTATTTCTGCTTTTTTCTACCAGGAAGTGCCTTAATAAAAACGGAGTAATAATAATAGTAGCGTGTTTGGTGGTTATGGCTGAAGTAAGTATACTGTGGTAGTTGTATGCTCTGAAATTTTTTGTATATTGTCATCTGTAATTTTTAAAGATGGTCATTACATAAGATGGTGAAGAACATTATAATAAAATTGTCCTTCTTGCTCTTATGTCATGTTTTTGGCTGTTTTTAAGTTAATTTTTTATATGTTAGTATGCAAACGAAGAGTGCAAGTACATTTGTTGGAGCAGTATTGTTTTCAGAGAGGAATAAGAACGAGTGATACAAAATTATTTAGGCCTGTGTTTGATATGACCTTATTATGAACCGATGAATCATTTTGCATAATAACTAACTAGTTTCTGGTATGATTGTAACTAACAAGTGAAGCACAGTGCTAAAAATAATTAATGGGAGCTGCCGAAAGGATTCATTGCTTTTCCAAAACTACTGTGGCATTAGACTTATTGAAATAAAACGAGCACGATAACCGTTTCCCATTCAAGGTACTTAGTCTCAAAGCTAATTATGAGTCTGTGATCACTTTACACACACACACGTATGATCTTTGTTTCATTTCTTTAGTCCTTGATAAACCAATTGGTCCTAAGTTAAACTTTCAGCATGGTCATGACGAATAAGGACATATACAAAGACTTAAAGTACAAACACTAAGTATAAATAAATACTAAACATATGCAGATACAGTATAACGTATAATGTGGAAAGATCTTAATAACCTGCTAAAATTATTGTTCAAGACCAGCTGGTCATCCAGGAAAAAAAATACTCAATACTGGTCAAGAGTTAGTTAACCAGAAATAATCAACCAGTATAGGGTGTGTTTTTAACTAGCTGGTCTTTAGCTGTATTTTTTTTTTTTTAGCAGGGAAGGTATTTTTGTCAGTGTCGAGTTATTCACATATTCTTGTTGTTATCATCCACAGGAACGTTTACACTCGGTGTTATTATCAGACGCGCTGATTTGTTGCTACAGTTTAAGTGTTAAAGGTTTCAGTAAAGTTACACCGTTTCTCCCAGTAGAACATGTTTGAGATTCAGTGTTTCCTGATTAATGACAGTCGTGAACTTTTGTTTCGCCGAGCTCCAGAGTCCATCAGCATCAGTATGAGTTCTACAGATCTATAGAGAACAATGTTTTCCATCAGGATACACTGTGAGGCTCTAGGGGGCGCTGCTTCTTGAAGCTTGATCTGCAACATGTGTTCATCTAAACCAGGGGTCACCAACCTTTTTGAAGCTGCGGGCTACTTTTGGGGTACCAACTAATGCGGCGGGCGACCAGTTTGATACACACTTGTGACGTCACAATAATAATTATATAATTAATTATAATTAATAATTATATATTGTAACGTCCATGGATCGCGCGGAAAGGACGAGACGGATGTAAACAAAAGTCCTGTTTTATTAACACCTTCGGATAACTCGCGGTTACATTTCCACCATCATCACCGGTTCACTCCCAAAAACAATGTCGCACCCTTCACACGTGCACTAGACTCCTCCCTCCGCTCTTAGCGCCCACACACACACGAAGCAGTATAACACTAGAAAATGTGAACAGCGCACCCATAACATTAAACACATAACCCATAACATTAAGCGATCGCTATATTATATATATTGTACATTTCTAATTTACACCAATGCAAATGTGATTTAAAAAAGAATCGCGACAAAAAAAATGCAATTCATTGGTAACTTTCACTATTATGAGCTGTTTTTAGAACAGGCCCGCGGGCGACTCATGAGGTCCTCGCGGGCGACCTGGTGCCCGCGGGCACCACGTTGGTGACCCCTGCTTTACACTATCACGCGGAACTAGACAGGGTTGCCCCCTCTCCCCACTGTTGTTTGCGTTAGCTATTGAACCACTTTCAGTGGCCTTGAAGTCGCTCGTAACATTTCAAGGTCTTTCTCGGGCTGATATGGTTTTAAAATTGTCACTATATGCGGACGACCTACTATTGTATGTGTCTGACCCAGCTAAATCCCTCCCCCCTATTCTCACACTGCTTAAGACTTTTGGTACATTCTCAGGTTATAAGGTAAATCTCCAAAAAAGTGAATGTTACCCTGCCAATGCTCTAGCTTTGCGTTTAAATCAAGCAGATATACCATTCAATTTGACACCAGACGGCTTTAGATATTTAGGTATTCATGTTTCCCGCACCCTGCCTCTATTATTCAGTGCGAATTACTCCGTGCTGGTGGATAAATTAAAAACAGATTTGCAGAGATGGAGATCTCTTCCCTTGTCATTGGTCGGTAGGATAAATGTTATTAAAATGAATGTGATGCCGAAGTTTCTTTTTTTGTTTCAAACCCTTCCATTATATTTACCAAAATCTTTCTTTAAATCTTTGGATCAGCTCATTTCCACGTTTTTGTGGGAGGGACGGGTTCCCAGAGTGGGTAAATCATTACTGCAGAGATTCAAATTTGAGGGAGGTCTTGCACTGCCTAATTTTAAATATTATTATTTTGCAGCGCACATACAATAGCTACTGTATTGGCTTCACTCCCCCGACCTGCAGTGGTGCAGACTGGAGACCCATTCTTTTACATCGTCATCCGCATTGGCATTGATGGCTTCGTCCCTTCCGCTCAAACTGTCCAACTACACAAATAACCCCCTAGTTCGCTCTACTTTACGTGTCTGGGTGCAATTTAGAAGGTGTTTTGGTTATACAGCACCCTCCTTGTCATTGCCCATTATGGACAACCATTTGTTCCCACCAGCGCGGAGTGATTCTTGCTTTCGAACGTGGCACAATAGGGGTATCAAATGTTTTCGAGACCTTTACAAGGACCAAGTTCTTTGTTCATTTAGACAATTATCATCCGAGTTTAATCTTCCAGCTTCACACTTATTTCGTTATTTTCAAATCAGACATTGTCTTTCCTCCCTTTTCCCTGATTACGCTCAGCTTCCCAGCGCCCCCCCTTGGGACGACTTTTTAACATTAAATCCTCTAGGGAAGTCCCTTATATCCAGGATTTACTCCAGGCTTCTGGAGTTGGATGCAACAATTGTTAACAGGGCTAGGTTAGCGTGGGAGCGAGAACTAGCTACTTCCTTTACTGATCAGTGGTGGGACAGAGCAATTAATGTGGTCCGCCGCTCTATCCCATGTGCAAGGCTACAACTGATACAGTTTAAAGTTTTGCATAGGGTCCATCGTTCGAAGTCACAACTCTCCAAATTTTATCCTGATTCTGTTAGAGATGTCTGTGACAGGTGTGGAACTTCGCCTTGTGATTTGGGGCATATGTATTTTTTCTGTCCTGCGCTTCAGAGGTTTTGGAAGGGGTATTTTGATGCGATGTCAAAGGTCCTGGGGACCACTATAGAAATGTGTCCATGGGTTGCGATATTTGGTCTCCCCCCAAGCGAATCCCTGTACAGTAGTACGGATTTGGAGGTGTTGTCGTTCACCTCCTTGGTGGCCAGGCGATGCATTCTAATCCTTTGGAAGTCTTCGGGCCCCCCTTCAATTTCAGTTTGTTTTCAGGAAATGATGCGGTTTCTCAAGCTAGATAAGACCAGGTTTACTCTAAAGGGAAATACAGAAAAGTTTTACAAGAAGTGGAGTCCCTTCTTGGTGTACTTTAGGTCGTTGAAGACTATCTCAACCGGCTGATCCCCCCCCTTTTTTTATTAATTAATTAATTTATTTTTATTATTTATTTTTATTTATTTATTTTTTAGCAGTGCACAGAGAGTATTGAACCCAACAGGTAAAAACATTGGGGGGGGGGGGGTGAATGTGCATAGTACAATGCAAAAATAATAGTTTTTTTAATAGTTTTTTTTTTTTTTATTAAACACCCTGAAATGCTTTTACTAAATAGATAGCTATATGTAAGCTATAAATGAACAAACCTATATGTAAGGCGTTTGTCGTGCGTCATCTCTGTAGCGATTGACATGCGGGTAGTGCGGAGAGGATGACGCAGGCACTAGGCAAGGATTTAGAGATTTTATTGTCGTTTTAAATCACTTGCATCACATGTGATAGAAAACAAAATTGTTGCTCACAGACCCAATTTTACCTTAAAGCAATTAAGCAATATCAAAAAATAAAATAAACATTTTTAGAATACACATTATCTCCATAGTGATTGGCGCTACTTTAATGACGATGGAATTAAAAAAAGTTATCTTTCCAAATAAGCAAATCAATGAATGACTTCAATGAAATATCCCTGTAAAAATAGTGGCCACACGGCCCTAAAACAGGTTGTAAGTGTTGTTAGTGTCTCACACATAAAAACAATATGCTCACAATCCAGCTTTTGTAGATCAGATGGATGGATGCATTGCACAGAGGATCTTTTGCAAATGAAGGAAACATATTTATAACTGCTGACACTGTCACTTTCTAAGTCACGGTTTTGTTTACCACACACCATTTCCGAGGCTATTTAGACCATGAAGAAGCATTTTTTTTGTGGATGCACAAAAACAGAGATTTCCATAATGTCGTCAGTCCATACGCCCACCAGGGGCAAAAACACAGAGCAGGGTTTCTCATGTTGCTAAGCTGCATTCAAATGCTCAATTCCCTAAGCTGAAACCAAAACTCTATTAAAGAACGCAGTGTTTGTGGATGTGTTTTGATCAATGAAAAATTTATGAAACATTCATTAGCAATTTTATGTCATGCATGCAAACCCATGCACCCGAGCCGATAATTTAGGGCCCATTAACAATGGTGTGATGCAATTAGCCAGATGTAGCAGTCAAAAAGAAAGTGTTATGTCTTTTTTCCATTTCAAACTCTTTAATATGAACTAAAAAGGTAGTGGTTATGCATTTTACTATGCAGTCACTGTTAACTGTATTTCTAGTAAATATTGCTATTTCTTCATTATCCAAATATCATTGATCAGAGGTTTAAAA
The DNA here is from genome assembly GCA_025769995.1 of Xyliphius kryptos. Taxonomy (NCBI): domain Eukaryota; kingdom Metazoa; phylum Chordata; class Actinopteri; order Siluriformes; family Aspredinidae; genus Xyliphius; species Xyliphius kryptos. The sequence continues at coordinate 12,957 of JAOUQT010220901.1, forward strand.
ATCATACTATACTGGAATTAATAAATTGTTAAATTTACTAACTAAAAAAGGAGCAGTGGTTGCAGAGTTTTTAAACCATTAAAATTTTTTTTTTTTTATTGTGGAAGTACATGTGACCAGTTACTGTCTTATATAAGGAAATACGCCCTTTTTTCCCCCAGTGATCATTAAATTGAGTGATTTTGTTATTTTTCCTGTTTTGCTGAGTATAAAAACATTCATCAAGAAAAATCTTTCGAAGTTAATTTTTCTACTTATTTAAACTTATTTCTACTTCCCAATCTGTGTGAACTGTTGTTTTTTTTTTTTTTTTTACATGCTTCTGTTTACATTGCTTTGTATAAGTGTTGATAGTTGCCCATATTTTAGTTCAATCAGTTACATCAGCCCTGTATTTCCCACAGATTATTTTTTCCTTGTTCATGTTTCATCTGCTGGTTGTTTGTCAGGTTTGCTTTTGAGTTTTGTCTGGTTAAGTTCCATGACCGCCTTGTTTTTTTAGCCAGATTGACATAGGCTGGACATGATAAACAAAAAAAAGGTTATGAGCACGTAGCATAACATAGCATCGATATATTTGCACAGTAAATTAAATGATTTTTACATTCTCTAGTAGCGCGTCTGACTTCTCTGCTGTTATTTATTCTGTGTGTGTGTTTGTGTGTGTATGTGTGTGTGTGTGTGTGTGTGTGTGTGTGTGCCGGTGCCTCTGTCTGTGTGTGTAATTAAAACAATGTGCTTCTGTTTATCTTGTAACCGGCAATTATTCACACCCCCTGTCAAGCTGAGTTCTTATTGTCTGAAATTAGTTTGATTCAGTTTATTTGGCTTTAGTCTTATGCACAACTAAAACAATTAAGGAAACCCTGTAATACTATAAATTGCTAGTATTGCACAATAAAGGCATTTTTGTAGTTATACAAAATAGTTACTATAAAACAAGTTTTCAACCAGTACTCCAATAAGGTCAAACATAAAGTGTCAAATCTGTCAGCACTATTAAGGAACTAAGTGCCCATATGTAATTAAAAGATGTCTCCTTAAAATGTATATACATTTTGGATATATTTAGTTTATTTGTGATATATTGCATAATAAATGTGTGTTAAATTGCTTAAAAAACTGCACAAAGTAACATTAGAAGCATTACAAATGCTTTGTTAAGTCCGGCACACAGAAAAGGGCCACTTGCCTCCCTAAACACAAATTATGTCTAACTGTATATGCAGTATGCCTTTTTTGTCTTTCCATATAGTTTTGTCCTTTTCCCCCTAAAAAAAGGAGATTAGTAAGTATTGGGTTCATCTGGACACAGGTTTTGTGTATGACTATAAGATGTTTAGCACATTCGCCTCTCAGCACTGAAGATCACGGTTTGAATCTCGAGCTTGGTGAAGTTTCCATGTTCTCCCCGTGTCAGCGTGGGTTTTCATTAGTTCTTTGGTTTAAAATCACAGTCCAAAAGCATGGATTCAAGGTCAATTGGCTGCTCTATATTACCTCAATCTAAATTGCCCCATATAGTCTGTGTAAGTATGTGTACATTAATTGCTACTAGACAAATATTTATAAGCAACATATAAAACCTTTACTTACACTTGTAATATTATAATTAAATAAAAACATTAATATAACAAACAAGCAAAACTTTCCAAAAAGTAACAACAGTGTGAATAACAAGCTCGAACCATTAGCTAACAGCATGGCATCTCATATTTACTTTGTTCTGAAGACACTGTGAACCCTGACCTGGTTAAGCCAGTGACAAAATTAACCAATGACAACTCACTGCCAGTTTAATCACAAAAAAATTTAACACCAGCAGGGGGCAGAAAAGCATTATAGGGTTTAAGTCTCTATTGACAATGACGTTGAGTGTCTGGCGATCTACCAACATACACTGTCTAAGCGATGTATTGGGCACATCTGTTTTAAACTGTGTGTGACACACTGATTATATACTAAACAGTAGAGGTGATGAACAGAATCCAAACTGCTTGAGGTCCAGTGTGAAATCTCCTCAGGCAGTCATAATTTGGGGTGCAATGTCCGGTGCAGGTTTTGGTAAACTCGGCTTTTTTAAATTCAAGGTGACCGCAACAGTCTACCAGAATGTTTTAGGGCTTCATGATTCCTTCTGTTGAGGATCTGTATAAAGAGGCAGATTTCATGTTCTAGCAGGAACTGGTCCCTGCCCATTCTGCCAGAAACACCTAAACCTGGTTTGATGAACATGCCATCACAGTGCTTGACTGACCAGCCAACTCGCCGGACCTAAACTCAATTGAAAATCTGTAGGGTATTCCCAAGAGGAAAATGAGGGGCACCAGACCCAACCACAAAGAAGACCCATGGGCAGGAGCCAGGTCCTGCTGAAGATGAAATCTGCATCTTCATACAGATCGTCAGCAGAAGGAATCAAAGTCCTCTAAAACATTCTGGTAGACCTTGAATTTAAGAAAGTTGAGTTTGGCAACACTTGCATCAGACATTGCACCCCAAATCATGACTGACTGAGGAGATTTCATACTGGACCTCAAGCAGTTTGGATTCTGTTCCTCACCTCTACTGTTTGGTAGATAATTAGTGTATCACAATAAGTTTAAAACTTTCATGCCCTGCTAAATTTGGAGTGATTTCTCCACAGTATTCTAGTTTTTTGAATTCCTGTTTTCGTGTGTTTTATGAGCTGGAAGTTATGTAAAAATAAACCAATTAATACTTTACCAAAAAATTGTTTAAAGTGTGGGCCCTGAATCTATTATATATGAAAGTTTACCTATTTGAATGGAATTATGAAATTAATCAACTTTTCCCTGATTTTCAATTTTTTTGGAAAAGGGTCTGTGTATAGACAAAATTTGAATACAGTGCATTTATTATAAGGAATGTCAGTTAACTAATTTCTAAAATCATTGAATCGACCATTTACCTAAAAAAAAATAACCACTTCTTTTTTGAACATATAAATGAGGACAGAAGGCTGAGTAGATGGCTTAGACAGACATATCATTGTGCAAAATCCAGCAGATATAAATCAGTTCTTAAAATAGGAATTGGGCCCAGATTGATATGTTTCCATTTTTCCAGAACTGGTGATGTGTCTGTGTGGCTTTGGGAGGTAATGGCTTAGTCATAGTGAACAAGGCAAGCGTCCCCTGTGCTATTATTCGCCATGCTTAGCCATTAAAGCGTGACGGATCTGTTTCTCCTTAAGGGACGTTGATTCCTTTTTTTCTGTATTTTTTTTTTTAATGTTGAATCTTTGGCAAAAACCCTTGCAGTTTTCTCCAACGGCATCATCAGACATCACCTCGGATTAAGTGTCAGACCGTGCTCATTTATTGTTCATATGTTAATTATCTTGAACACCAAGTGAAATCGGAGCATTTTTATGCTTATTGTTTCAATGTCTATTAAATTGGATACTGAAAATGTACTGTGGCATTCACATCCTACTAGAATTCAAATATTTTAAATGTTTTGAACGTCCCACTAATTAAAGTCACACAATAGGGTGTGGTTTGTGCATTAGAGACCTTCCTTATTATAGCTACCTTACCAGAATATGATACTTAAACTTTATTAAATAATACACCAAAGAATTTTTGGTAACACTTACTATGAATAGGGTATTCATAATGCATTATAAACACATTTATAAAGCTTTATAAAGTATTCCTGATGCTTCATAATACTTGTGATAAACCTATGTTAATGTCTATAGATGTACATAACCACACTCATAAAGTGTTTTAAGAAAATGCCATAATGCTTTATAACACAAAGTGACATCATGCATTATAAATGCTATATTTTAACTGTTTATTAACTTATAAACATCCAAAGAATCAAAAGTTTAAATAAGTTCACGTTATAATACAGGTGGCTTAGTGGTCAGCACATTTGCCTCTCAGCACTGGGGATTCCTGGTTCGAATCCCAAGTGGTGACAGGGTGACAATCCATCGCTGAGCGAGCACTTACTCACACACAACCACAGACTATATGGGCAATTTATAGCAGCCCAATTTAACTTGAATCAATATTTAAGGAAACTGGAGATCGCTAAAAAAAAACATGGGGAGAACATGGAAACTCCACCCAGATTGGTATTCGAAACAGGAATTCCCAGCACTGAGAGGTGAACGTGTTAACCGGTAAACCACCATGCCGCCCAGAATTCATTAATATCTAGTACAGGCCAACAGTTTGGACACGCCTTTTCAGTCAATGTGTTTTCTGTATTTTCCTGACTATTTACATGGTAGATTCTCACTGAAGCCATCAAAACTATGAATGAACACATGGAGGAGTGAAATAACTGAAAACATGTTTCATATTCTAGTTTCTTCCAAATAGCCACCCTTTGCTCTGATTACTGCTTTGCACACTCTTGCCATTCTAATTAATTATACTATCCATCCATCCATCCATTATCTTCCGCTTGTCCAGGGTTCGGGTCGCGGGGCCAGCAACCTAAGCAGAGAGGCCCAGACGTCCCTCTCCCTAGCCACCTCCACCAGCTCAACTGGGGGGATTCCGAGGCGTTCCCAGGCCAACCGGAAGATATAATCTTTCCAGCGTGTCCTGGGTCTTCCCCGAGGTCTCCTCCCAGCAGGACTTGCCTGAAACACCT
>JAOUQT010221003.1:0-17593 GCA_025769995.1 Xyliphius kryptos
CGTTCTCCCCTGGATGGGCATGGGGAACCCCACCGCGACCCTCATAAAGGAATAAGCGGAAGATAATGAATGAATGTGTGTTTTAGATGTCATTTAAGCATTTATGAAACCTACACTTAGCTACTGTATTTTTCTTAATTGTAGTATTTCTTTTTTTGTTGTTGCATTTTACTGATGGTTTACATCATTAAGTTCATTTATTTCTAAATAATGAAAAAATTAATTTATTCATGGGGTGTTCCCCATGCCCATTCAGGGAAGAAGGTCTCGGGAGCTGGGCAAGCACACCCAGGACACGGCACCAATCTATCGCTGGGCATACACTCACTTACACACACGTATGCACAAACACACAGACTATACAAGGAAATTTAAAGGAGTTTACCTTGAGGGTGGCATGGTGGCTTAGTGGTTAGCATGTTCGCCTTTCAGTGTTGGGGCTTCCCAGTGTGAATCCCAATCTGGGTGGGGTTTCCATGTTCTCACCTTGCCTGTGTGGGTTTTCTGCGGGTTCCTCCCACAGTACAAAAACTTGGATTCGGGGTAAATTGGCTGCTCTAAATTGCCCAGCGCCCGAAACGTTTTTCCCCTGTTAATTCACCTTGAATACATGTTTTTGCACTGTGGAAAGAAAACGGCGAAGCCGGCGAAAACCCATGCAGACACAGGTAGAACATTACATTCAGACATACATTTAGTTATTTAGAAGACACCTTTATCCAAAACAAACTACAAATACCCCAACTTGGTTAGGATCAGAACACAGGGTTGATATAGAATCCCTGGAGCAATGAGCGTTAAGGGTCTTGCCCAAGGACCAACATTGATAACTTCAGTGGACCTGGGATTTGAACCCACAACCCTTAGATTGCAAGTTCAACGCCCTATCCACTGAGCCACCACATGTTCTGAGCCAGAACATGGAAACTCCACCCAGACTGGGATTCGAACTAGGAATCCCCAGTACTGAGAGGCAAACGTGTTAACCACAAAGCTAAGCAAACGTGCCGCTGACATGACTTAGTTGAAATCATTGGTAATTGAAGATAATATGTGCTGCCATTTTGCAAGAGGAGTTTTTCACTATTTTTGCAGTGAACAAGACAAGAGCTGCTCAACAGGCCATGGCTGCTGCTGTCTGATTCCTCTCTTCTTGATGCACCATACATTTTTAATAAACGACACATCTGGACAGCAAGCAGGCTAGTCAAGCTCACACACTCTGTGTCTACCAAGCCATGCTGTTGCAACCCCAAAATGAGGCCTGGCACTGTCTTAAAAAAACAGGAACATGGAGTGGAACCTGACAGCAGCATATGTCTCCCCAATTTACCAACATAACCCCCACAAGACCAAATATGCACATCTCTCATGCTATGGAGACTGATGCACCCCAATAAGATCCAAATTTTTCTTTTTTTAAGTTTTGTCGGTAACAGTTTGGATGAGGTTTTTTTTAGCACATACAGTATCATATAGCAGCAATTTAATAAAAAAGCAAAGAATTAGGTTTGTCCAATCTTTTGACCAGTACTGTATGATTTTCTTCATCTTATCTCATTATTTTACGCATAATCCTCTACTAGGGTTTTGGCAATAGTGTGAGGTTCCCATGCCCATCTAGAAAAAATATATATATTTCAGGCGTGCTAAACACTATGCCTTCATACTGCCTTACATTCATTGTGAATTTAAGTAATGTTTAAAAACTCCATTTGGACATTTTCCATCAATGAAAGTTTATTACAGATAACACTGTTGCTAATTTAGATACAAGAAAAGGTCAATTAAAAATAATATCTGCAAATCCTATGATAATATCATTTAGTATGATTCAGTTAATTTATTTAAGTAAAGCTAATTGACTTCACTAAAGAAATCCAATCTTAGGTAGCAATGTAGACTAAATTTATTTTTATCCCTTTCACAGTCCAAAAATATGGATTCAAGGTAAATTGGCTGCTCTAAATTGGCCCTATATATTGAGTCAGTGTGTGCCCAGTGGACAGATCGTGTGTGTCCAGCGCCCGAAACAGTGTGGGTAACACTGCAACCCTCCCCCCCTCCCCTACCAAAATGACACTGGCCTCCACAATAAGTTAATGAACGTTTAAAATATACACCATATAATACATTATGTCACATTGTGTTAAATGTCATTACGTCTTATGTCATGATCCTAATACTTTATGAATGTTGTTATTAACATGTATGTACATTAGCAGAAGCTTATGACAAATGTGGTACATTTTTTTATAAATTTTTATAACATATTTATAATGCTTTATTACATTTATTATAAGCCCATGTTGATGTAAATGTACACTTAAAGTGTTATAAGAAAATGCCATATGGCTTTACAACACAAACTGACATAATGCATCATAAATTGTATATTTTAACCATACATTAACTTATTAAAGAGACCACTGACAAAGCCTTAAAATAATTCTGTTTCATAAGTGCTTCTCCTGAAAATTAATTTGTCAGTGCACATAACTGTTTATAAATGTTTATAAGTTCTATTTACAGGCATAAAGTGTCATTAATTACCTCTGTAACACTTTCTGTGAATCCGGTATTCCTAATCCCTTATAAGTGCAATTATAGAGTTTTATAAAGTATTTATAATGCTTTATAACAATTGTCATAATGCATTATAATATGAACTTATTTAAACTTTTGATTTGTTTGATGTTTAGACATTCTAACTAAAAACAGGACAATTACACTTAAAGTCTGTAAAGGGTATTTATAAGATCACAGTTATAAACAGTTAAGAGCACTTAAAAAGTCATTTTCAAGGAAAATGACTCATTAAAACAGGTTTATAAAGGTTTTATGTTATAGAACCTACTAGCATGTTCTTATAACACTTTATGAGTGTGGTTATGTACACTGCTCATAAAAATAAAAGGAACACTAAAATAACACATCCTAGATCTCAGTGAATAAAATATTTCAGTTAAAAATCTTTATTTAGTAGATAGTGGAATGCGTTGGAAACAAAATATTATTATCCCATGGAGGTCTGGATTTGGAATCATACTCAAAATGAAAGTGGACATCAAATGACAGACTGATCCAACTACAGTGGAAATTCCTCAAGACACATTCAAATGAGGCTCAGTAGTGTGTGTGGCCTCTACGTGCCTAAATAATCTCCCTACACTGCCTGGGCATGCTCCTGATGAGGCGGCGGATGTTCTCTCCTACGGCCCCCTTCTTGTCTCCTGGTGTACTGGCCTGTCTCCTGGTATCAGCTTCATGGTCTGGACACTGTGCTGACAGACACAGCAAACCGTCTTGCCACAGCTCACCACTGAATAAGCTGCACTACCTGAGCAACCTCTGTGGGTTGTTGACACTGCCTCATGCTACCTCTATGATGAGAGAACTGACAAAATGCACAGAACAGAGAAAAGGTCACCACCTGCAGAACCACTCCTTTATAGGGGTTGTCTTGCTAAGTGCCTTTAATTTGTACCTGTTGTCTGTTCCATTTGCACAACAGCAAGTTAAATTGATTCACAATCAGTGTTGATTTCTAACTAGCCAGGTTGATTTCACAGAAGTGTGGTTGACTTGGCGTTACATTGTGTTGTTTAAGTGTTCTCTTTATTTCTTTGAGCAGTGTACATCTATGAACATTACCAAAGGCATGTATTCAATATAAATACAAAGCTTTGTATATGTGTTAATAATGCATCATGAATACTGGTTATGTGAAGCATTACCACAAATGCTATAAAGCATTATGAATAGTCTATTAAAGCCGGATTCACAGAAATTGTTACTGATAATTTCACTTTTTTTTTTTTTTTTTTTTTTTGCGTTTTTTACTCATAATGCTCTCCTAGTTTGTTTGATTTTAGCAACCAATAAGACGAAATGCTTTTCTTAGTAGAAACTTATTTATTACCCTCCATCTGCACTTTGTGTCACAGCAATGCAGTGGTGACATGACATCGTCGGCAAACAACAGTTTCCAGAGCTTCTAAGGTCTATAATAGTTCAGGGTAAGATGCTCAAAATATCTCATCAGCATCCCCATTTAGACGACTCGCACATCAGCTTTTGGCCTGCAGTCCACCAGCCAAAATGTATTGCTACCTTCTCACCAGTTCAATTACACTGGGTGTCTAAGTTTCTCTCAGAAGCTGGTGAGTTTCCCATGTGCTTTGTGTGAGTTTTTGCTCTTTTTTTTTATTTGTTTGTTTTTTTTTTTTTTAATGAAAGGTTTTTCGAACTGGTGTGCGGAGTTCACACTTAACTGTGGCTTATACATAGCCCTCTTGACAAGCTGCTAGTGTGATTCTTCCTCAGCTGCTGAGTTACTTGTGACATAGATTTCCATAATGGCTTTTGAAGGCTTCAAGGAGGTTAGTCCTAGAATGAAAGCAGGCAGCAGAGCTAACAGTTTCTTACTGATATAAATAGAGCTGCCAGAATCACACTAGCAAAGAACCAAGATACAAAGTCTGGAAAGTCTGACTTGTAAATGAAAAAAAAAAATAGCATATGATTTTATATGAGGTCAGATGATAGTGTCTTATAGTTTGGGGCGCCAAAATACATTTAACCTAATTGACGACTGAGGTCGCTATGGTATATTACATTGACTACATCTAAATTAGGCATGACTAAATAGTTTTTAAATCAGAGCCAGAAAAACTACAGTATATTCACACTTCTGCGTCAGCGCACATTCATTATCCCTTTCTGCTCCTTGCTGGCATTTTATAAGCCTCTGACATCTGAAGACATGTAATATTTCACCTCTTTTGCAGCCTGTAGATGCAGACCATGCCAAGGTGCCAGTGGGCAATTTGAAGTGACATAAATCTGACAACCCCTCCAGCTGCTAATCTGCATCTGTCAATTTTTTCTTTACTTTTCTTTTACTAGTCTTCTGTGCACCTGCTGCCATTTTTGCAATATGTGCATGCAGATATTACCATCATATAGACATGAGCCTATTAAACCTAATTTTTATTTTTATGTATACATTAGTAAATATTTTCAAATGAAGACTCCCTTCTTGCTTTTCTTGTCCATGTTCTTCAATTACTACATAGATGGACCTTGTTATTTTACAATTACAGACTGCTGTACATCTGTTTTCTTTTGCTAGTCTTCTGTTGGTTTTCTGTTCTCTTTTGGTCAGGAGCATCAAATAACAAGTATAATTTTGGTGGTATATTGTTTATTGTCAGATCTGCAGTGACACCGATGCAGTGAAGGGCTCTTAGAGCAGCAGTGCTGCTTTAGTTTTATTTGAACACCTCAGGTACACTGCTGGGACAGGACTAATGCACCAACCAAATAATACCTGCCCTGTGGTGGTACTTTCGAGGTCCTGACAATTAGCACATAGTAAAGAGGACTAACATGGTATTTACTACAATCAGATGGACTACTGACTGTAATTATTAAAGTTCAAAGTCCATATTTACAGTAAATGGAACTCACTGTGCTTTCAAATGGTGGTTTTATTGGAAAGACGAGCTTCCCATTAGTAGGTACCACATGAACACGCTCTGAAGTCGGAAGCTAAAGTTGAATACATTGAAATCTCCATGCAGGACGACTTTGCCAACTAATGACGTAATTGCTATTTTCATGATGGCTGAACAGTTGGTATTCATAATGCTGGTAGGTGGTAGGATATTGAATATTAACCTTGTTAATGTTAATTCTAATACATTTTTTTTTTATTCTAATAAAAACATAATTTTTTAAATATCTTTGATAAAACCACAATCTGAAAACGCAGTAAGTTCCACTTACTGTAAATATGGACTTTGAACTCTTATAAGTACAGACAGTAGTTGTTACGTGTGCGTGCTGGTGGCCGAAACGGGAAGCTCGCACGTAGGGGAGCTACCGTGAGTTCGCACGGAGGGGAGCTGGAAGGAGCAGGATCCAGGTGAGGTGCAAAAATGGCGTTTATTTACGAGAAGGTAAACGCAGGATACAAGTACAAAACCACACACGCAACACGGAACATAATAGTAGCGACACGAGACGAGGACAACCGGAACTGATGGGAATATAAAGTAAAAGTCCTAGTCACATGATCAAGAGCAAACCAATAGAAACCAGGGACAGTTAATTAACTAAACTCACACAAAACAAGTTAATTAACTGAAATACGGAACATAAAATAAGGCCGAGTGCACCTGACAGTAGCCCATCTGATTAAACTACATATCGTCTTAGGCCCCTTTACTATGTACTAAATGTCAAAACCCAAAAGTACCACCACAGGGCAGGTATTATTTGGTTGGTGCATTATTCCTATCCCAGCAGTGTCACTGAGGTGTACAATAAGGCATACGCTATTTTGGTATATTTGTGCACAAAAAACTTTGTTTCCATGAAATTTTTATTGTCATATACAAATCACATGAACGCATCCAAGTTTGGTGTGCGACGTTTTATCTTGGATAAACCTACCGCCCAACGTGCACTTGATAGGCCCATGATATAATGGACAATAAGTGAATCAAAAATGAGAGTTTACCAACACCTGCACCGGACATTGCACCACAAATCATGACTGACTGTGAATATTTTAAACTGGACCTCAAGCAGTTTGGATTCTGTTCTTTACCGCCACTGTTGAGTAGATGATTAGTGTGTCACACTCAGTTTTAAACATTATTTATATATATATATGAACAGATAAAAAGACAAACAGCTGCTTCTACAATCTATACAGACCATGCAGACCCGATTCGTCCATGACTAGACCTGAAATAGATTTTTCCTGGTTCTGCCTATCTAGGTCAGCACAAATAGTGGCATGATGCCAGCTGACTTTTTTTTTTTCAAGACGGCACATGTTTTAGATATGGTTGGTTTGGACCAACAAAAGACTAAACAATAGTGTGGATTGACAGTGGTGTATTATTGATATTTCACACAGCTGCAGGTCTCAGGTCTCGCTACTGTCGAGTTCTTTATACATTCCATCATGTCCTTTTAGTTTTTGGTAAATATCTCTTTCTATATATATAAGTAAGTAAGTAATTTATTTATATAGCTTATTTTACAACAGTGTGTCTATTTTTTTTTTCCCCACTTACTATTCCTTGGCTGCCGTAACAAAATAAATATCCTCATCGTGAGACAATAAAGAATTATCATATTATAAACATAGGTTACTTTCTTTATTTCAGAAAATTTCTCTGAAATAAACAGAGCCTAAAAATAAAAAAGAACTAAAAATAAAAAAAAATTACCTTCAAACACTGCTTAAAGAATAATTTTGTATAACACTTAAACAACGCAATGTAACACCGTCAACCCCACTTCTGTGAAATCAACCTGGCCAGTGAGGAAGCAACACTGATTGTGAATCAATTTTACTTGCTCTTGTGCGAATAGAACAGACAACAGGTAGAAATGAAAGGCACGTAGCAAGACAACCCCTACAAAGGAGTGGTTCTGCAGGTGGTGACCACAGACCTTTTCTCTGTTCTGTGCACTGTCACTTATCTCATCTCACCATAGAGGTAGCATGATGCTGTGTCTACATCCCACAGAAGTTGCTCAGGTAGTGCAGCTTATTCAGGATGGATCATCAATGCAAGCTGTGGCAAGAGGGTTTGCTGTGTTTGTCAGCACAGTGTCCAGAGCATGGAGCAGATACCCCGAAACAGGATAGTACACCAGGAGACATGGAGGGGGAGAGAACAACCGCCGCCTCAGCAGGAGCATGCCCAGGCATTGTAGGGAGGTCAAACAGGCATGTGGAGGCCACACACACTACTGAGCCTCATATTAATTTGTCTTGAGGAATTTCCACTGAAGTAGGATCAGCCTGTAATTTGATTTCCCACATTGATTTTGAGTATGATTCCAAATTCAACTGATTTTTTTAACTGAAATGAATTTAATTCATTAAGATCTAGGATGTGTTATTTTAGTGTCCCCTTCATTCTCTTGAGCAGTGTAGATAAATCAAAGTATACGATAACAAACGGGCATATCTCAGATTTAATAGACTGCCCCTTAGACTGCTACAACACTAGCCCATATATAACCCCAACAGCTGGTAATCTGCTGATAAGCCTTCAAATAATTCACATTACCTCCATGTAATAATCCCTCAATTAATCCAGACCCAGAGCACAGTAGAATAAGCTTCAAAGGATCACTAAAACTGCAGACGGTAGAAAGGAAGCAGGCCAGTGGGGCTAAGCAAATCACAAGTCAGAGGCAGTATTGCATTAACTCAGGGAACAAATCCTCCAATGTGAGCCAAATGAATGTGCTATTTTGTCTAGCCGTGGCTTATAATTAAAGAGCCATGACTTGAGGACCCCCGGGGTGGGAGCACCCATTATTTCACTTTAACTATTAAGCCAAAAAAAAGCTTTGTTTTATCCAGTGCCAAAGTTCAAAAAGGAGGACCACTTACTATAGTGAAATTCATGACCTTGATGATCCAGATGGTGAGAGCAAGGTTGACCAGAATAAGGATCATAAGTAGGAGGACAAAGAAGTACAGGCAACGTTTCCTCCAGCCATAGATGCCCACTTTGTACACGTGAGGTTTCTCTGTGTTCTGGACATTGTTCCTATGAGTGAACTGTTCTTGGGTCATCTGAAAAACAGGTTAAAAAAAATTAATTCAATGAACAGACAGTAAACCAAACACTCCACATCACTGACCACCATGTACTGACAGTTTCAGTCAATAAATAGAAAGAGCCCCATCACGCTCTCCATTTACTCTTAACTGTGCCACTGTATAAATCCAACATAATCATAAAGTTTTCAGACAATACCACTGTCATCAGCCACATTACTCACAACGACAAATCAACTACAGAGAGGAGATCCAGCATCTGGCGAAGTGGTGTTCCTCCAGCAACAACCACTTCAACACCAGAAAGACCAATGAGCTAATTGAAGATCACAGGAAAACAAAACAATACACAATCCTTTCCAGATTAATGGAACTGAGGTGCAACGTTTTTTTCATGTTCAAGTTTTTCAGTGTACACATTTCCAAAGATCTTTCTTGGATCAACTCCTCCTCAGGTTTTTATGAAAAAATGTGCGACAGCATCTCTATTTCCTGAGGATACTGAGGAGAGATCATCCATTTCCTCATTTACTTACAAACTTTTACAGGTTGCACTATAGAAAGTATACTGACCAAACATGAGACTGTATGGTAAGGAAGCTACACTGTGGCCAAAAGGAAGGCCCTACAGAGGGTGGTGAAGGTCGCTCAGAGCATCACTACCTGCCATCGACGAACTTTACTGTCTACACTGTGTTAGAAAAGAAAGCATCTTCATCAGGGACTCCTTTCACACCAGCTACTCACTGTAAAACCACCTACTGTACCCTCAGGGAGGAGATACCCAAGCATCCGTGCCAGAACCAGTCGACTCAGGAACGTTTTTTGGTAATTTATCACATTACCAAATGAATCCTGACTCATTATTATTATTTATGCAATTATACAATACTCTCACTTTCAATTTCTAAATATTTCTACTTGCACAATAACACTATATCTGCATGATATTTGTATTGCACAATACTGCACATTATTGCATTTTGTATATCTGCACTGTTCTACTATTTGCACTTCTGTTTGATGCCAACAGCATTCTGTTGTCTTGTACTTGTACAGTGCAATGACAAAGTTGAATAAAACTAGTAAATACTGGTCAACTCTATAGATTTCGTTTTTCACTGTCATTAAAGTAGTATCATTTAACCAAGTTGACAGAATATGGTGAAAATCTTAGGGTCCACACTGATCAACATATTATTCAAAGCCTAAATGCATTTTAGTGGCAACAGCTTTTAGAGACCAGCCCTGTGGTGCCGGAGCCAATCGCATTTGACAGGCGCCTATTCAGTGCTAACTGAAACAAATGACAATAGGCAGTTCTGTGAAAGCACCAAAGAGTTCACAATGGAAAATCTAACTATTATTTCCCTTCTCCATATCAATGTATTTTCCACTCCCAGTTTGATTGAGGTCCACAGTCTGATTGTATAAACAGTGCTGCACATGATCCGCCCATATTGTTCCGAATTGGAAATTTATGTCAGGCTGTACTGTAACTAACATTTAGACTTCTGTGCCACATAGAAAGGACATGAGCAAACATGTATTATGAAATAAAGCATACTAGCATCTGCAATCATTTAGTGTTGGTAAAATTATTTTAAAAGATGCTGAAAAATAATGGTAAGAATTTCTAAGAATTCAGCATTCATAATGCTTTTTAAGTGCATTCATAAAGCATACATAATACTGTATAACATTTTGTCATAAGCCTCCTATACTGCACATTCATGTTTAAAATCATGTTCATAAAATGTTATAACAGTTAGAAATAAGGTTTAATAAAATGTGGGTCCCAAACTAACACCAGTTGAGAGGCACTTAGCAAGACAACCCATATGAAGAAGTGGTTCTGCAGGTGGTGACCTGCATGGGGCGGTGTCTACAACCCACACAAGTTGCTCAGGTAGTGCAGCTAATTCAGGATGGCACTGTGAGGTCAAATAGGCACGTGGATGCCACACACACTACTGAGCCTCATTTTCATTTTTCTTGAGGAATTTCCACTGAAGGATCAGCCTTTCATTTAATTTTACACTTTGATTTTGCTTATGATTCCAAAGCCACACCACCATGGAATTATAAGTTTGATTACTGTACGCATTTCACTACCTACTAAATAAGGATTTTCAACTGAAATATTTTATTCATTGAG
Organism: Xyliphius kryptos; assembly: GCA_025769995.1. Lineage (NCBI taxonomy): Eukaryota > Metazoa > Chordata > Actinopteri > Siluriformes > Aspredinidae > Xyliphius > Xyliphius kryptos. Next base: position 10,758 of record JAOUQT010221003.1, read on the forward strand.
ATCAAGTATGTGTTTGAGCAGTGTATTATGTTGCGCACACAACCCTTTCTCATCATATTCTTATATTAAATGTTGAAAATTTAGAAATATTAATTACCAAAAATTGTTTTAGTGTTTCACATAAAAAAAAAAAATGCCGAAGGTCAGACATCTGAGTGCCCAATATTCTCATATTGTAAAAATAATAAAACTTTGGATGGAACATTCTGTATAAATACAGAATCAGCTCATGTCATACACAAACGAGATTCTTTATTATAATATAAAGACTGAAAGTTTTATTATGAACTATTTGAGACAGCCCTGCCAAATGTTAAAATGCATTCCAGAGGTCATAGATGGTTTAGACATCTTATTTGTTTATTGGAATTAATGTTTCATGGGAATATTGTGTCTACTTCAAGCATGGTTTTACAGAACCAATCCATCCTGAGCCTGACAAGCTAAAAATATAACTTCTGGCACAGACGGGAGAAAACTAATTTTCTTCCAGTTTTGAATGAGAGTGAAGCATGCAGGCAATTCTTCGAAATATTGCAATTATTTGATCACGTTCAACCATGCATTTAAATATAGATACAGCTATAAGTACCAATTACATAAACCTTTAATTAAGACTGCTGAAAATCTTACATATGATTTACAAATTGTGTGTGACTGTTGCAACTGGGGTTGCAATTGGCAGCATCTTTGTTTTTTTTCTGCCCTTATAATGAAGCTGAAGATGTGTCTCAGAACATTTGCATTTTAGAATGAATGTCTCTTCTATGATTATTCTTAAATAAACCACAACTTCTGCAGTAGAAGAGAAATTTAGAGCAGAGTGTGTGTACAAAAGTCTAACATAGCAGATGGAGATGCTTGTGTGTGTAGTATGACTAATACACTCTCCATAGATTTTGATCTATCTTCACTGAGGATCATAAAGATTATTCACCAGAACTTAATGAGTGGAAACAATCAGATTAACAATTGTTGATCTGACATACTTTGCTTTAGATTAACTGAACACTAAAATATTTATGAATATACAGAATAGATTTGTATTGTCTTACAATGGATGAGAAGGTTGAATCTTCCAGAGTCTCGGTCCTTGCAGATGACAGTTGTTTTTATTTTTCCTTTTTCCTGGCCACTATAAATTTAGCTGGTCTTCAAAAATTGCTATTGTAAAAATTGCTAGGTAATTCAGCTAAACAAATGGTGGTATGGTGGTTTAGTGGTTAGCACTTTCTCCTCTCAGTACTGAGGATTCATGATTGAATCCTGATTTAAATGGAGTTTCCATGTTCTGTGTCCATTTCTCTGGGTTCTCCAGTTTTCTCACACAGGACAAAAAGTAGGGATTTAAGATGAATCGGCTCCTCTAAGTTGTCCCCATAGTCCAGGTTTGTGTCTCAAACCTGGTACAAAGTGAGGGTGGTGTCAGGAGGGGCATATGGCGTAAAACACTTGGCTAATATACAAGTTTATCGCAGTGGCAACCCCTAAATAATAAAGGGTAACGGCAAAAAAAAAAAAAAAAAAGAAGAAAAAATGTTTTTGAACTGAGGGAGGAAACCGTAGAACCCCGAGGAAACCCTCGCGGACACAGGGAAAACATGGAAACTCCACTCAGATCAGGATTGGAACCAGGAAGCCCCAGCACTGAGAGGCAAACGTACTGACCACTAAGCCACCGTGCCATCTTCCAGTATTAAGTACATTCATCAAGCTTTATAAAAGTTTTTATAACACTATATCCCATTTGTCATAAGCCTTTCTCAATGTACATAGATGTTCATAATAATAGTCATAAATTGTTATAAAAATTTGACATAAGGCTTTATAACACAAAGTGACAATGCTTTATACTATGAATTTATTTAACCTTTAGATTTTTTGGATGTTTAGACATTCTGTCTTAAAGGAAGATGATATAAAATTAATTGGACAATTTAAACCTTTTTTTTAGAAATAAAAAACTCACTTACTCCAGAAGTTCAGTGAGGATCTTTAAATGATGCAATGTTAATTTAAATGACTGATGATAAACAGAATCCACCTGTGTGTAATCAAGTTTCCGTATAAATTCACCTGCTCTGTGATAGCCTCAGAGTTCTGTTTAAAGCAGAGAGAGCATCATGAAGACCAAGGAACACACCAGGCAGGTCCAAGAAGAAGTTTAAAGCTGGACTTGGATACAAAAAGATTTCCTAAGCTTTAACCATTTCAAGGAGCACTGTGCAAGCAATCATATTGAAATAGAAGTATCAGACCACCGCAAATCTTCCAAGACCTTGCCATCCCTCTAAACTTTTAGCTTAAACAAGGAGAAGACTGATCAGAGATGCAGCCAAGAGGCCCATGATCACTCTGAATGAACCATAGAGATCTACAGCTGATGTGGGAGACTGTGTGCATAGGACAACATTCAGTCGTACACTGCACAAATCTGACCTTTTTGGAAGTGTGGCAAGATGACAGCCATTTCTCAAAGATATCCATAAAATAGTCTTGTTTAAAGTTTGCCACAAGCCATCTGTGAGACACACCAAACATGTGGAAGAACGTGCTCTGGTCAGATGAAACCAAAATCACACTTTTTGGCCACAATGCAAAACGTTATGTTTGGTGTAAATGAACACACCATCCCCACTGTCAAACATGGTGGGGGCAGCATTATGGTTTGGGCCTGCTTTTCTTCAGCAGGTACTGGGTAGATGGGTAAAATTGATGGGAAGATGGATGGAGCCAAATACAGGACCATCCTGGAAGAAAACCTGTTGGAGTCAGCAAAAGACCTGAGACTGGTATGGAGATTTATCTTTCAGCAAGACAATGATCCAAAACATAAAGCAAAATCTACAATGGAATGATTCACAAACAAGCGTACCCAAAACTCTGTTACTAAATATGTTAAAGCCTTTATCTGTGCATGACATAAAAAATACAAAGCAGGAGCCCCTGGTTTTGGGTTTATACAGCATCAGTTTAAATCCAACGAGACAAAAACATAGTCTCTTTATCTGAATGTGTCTGTGGTGTCATCCAGGCTCTGCCCTGCAGCAGATGTAAACTGACAAGATTATTTATAGAAGACTAACATGCGCTAATGTTTCTACTTAGTTCCACTTTGTTGGAACACAGTGTTACAAGCAACACATTCATTATTTACCACTTTCGTGAACTATGGCAGTGATGTACACAATGCCTTGTTAAATACTGAACATCTTTGGAAAATTGCAAATTGGTTTACATTTACTTTTATGTATAGAATGACTATATTTTAAAAGCAAAAAATCTATAAGGATATAAGAAAATGAAAAATATGCCATTATAAGCTTATAGGTTAACCCACTGCCTGGTTTCAAAGCAACCATAGACTACTGTTTTAATGTCACAATATACATGGTGTATTTTATGATTAGCTTTTATCAGATTCTGCTTATAAATGATAATAAAAATACTTAAAGTTACTTAGAATTTTTCACAGTACTTGTTTCCAAAATGTAAACTTTTCCCACAAAAGGTTACACATGCAAGGTATAACAAACTGGGGTTTTAATTAGATTTTTGCACAAGTAGTTGTGTTCACAAGTTTACTTGGAACTTTGGACCATAACTCAATGTCCACTGTTCTTGATAAAATGTCCACCTCTAAGCACTGGGAATCTTGATGGAGTTTCTATGTTCTCCCCATATCCATGTGGGCTTATTATAATATGAACTCATTTAAACATTTGATCTTGGAATGTTCAGACATTCTTACTTAAAAAAATGTTGACATTTTACTTGATGTCTGTAATGAGCATTTATATGCTTTTATAAGCCATTATGTACTTTTATATATGCAGTTGATTTCAAAGAGGTAATTATTGACAACATTACTTTATGCCTGTAAAGAGACCTTATAAGCATTTATGAACCATTATGAGCACCTATGAAGTCATTTTCAGGAATGTCACATGAACGTAGACCGTAGTATATGATAAAGGGGAAATTAATGAGATAAGACAATATAAGGAAACAGCATGGTTTGAAAGAACATTTTGTTTATATAAAGCTTTCAGAAATGTACATTTTCTTACAATTATTCCAAATAAGCCAAAGCTGTAATAAACTATTTAAGATGAGACCTTATTGTACAATAGTACAATAATACTGTACACAGGAAATTATTTTAATACCACGTGTTACGCCTGCGCGTTGCGAGCCAAACATGAAGCGTGCAGCGGCGCGCTGGAAGGAGCAGGTTGCCAGATGAGGGTAATTGCAAAGTATTTATTAAAGTGTCGCGGACCACGCAGACACAGAGCAAACCAAAAACACACAAACGCCACAAACTACAAATAATAACCGACGGCGACAAGATGGAAGGGGCAGGCATAAATACAAAAGGGTAGTTGTCACATGCACTTCAGTGCACTTCTTACACTGTTCCTGTCTGTTTTTCAATTTTAGGGCAAAAAAGTGAACACACACACACACACACACACGTATGCCTTGAGTATAATTGAGTGTCTTGCTGTTATAGATCATTTCTGTTAGGGATTTTAAACCACATGCTGTGTCTTCAGTCTTGTGGTGATTTTAAAACATGTACAGATCGCTGCTTTATCCATCTTACTTTAAATCAGTTCACATGAAGTATGACCTATAATCACTGCATGTATAACACTTACGTATACAAACATAAGGTGCAAAACAAAGCCATTGCACCCTGACACCTATACAAACCTGTTTTTCTTCACAACCCTTACCGACTGATCTGTAAACAATGAGCTGGGCATTCTTTCATTCATTCATTATCTTCTGCTTAGAGGACTACTAGGGCCACGGGGGAGTTCCTCATGCCCATCCAGATGAATAAATACTTGCTCTGCTGATAAAAGTGTGCAGCCTTGATAAGATACAACATCTCATTTAGTGGAGTGAGAGAACAACAGAGACGCAGCTTGATGGCAGTTCCAAATTACAGCCAGCAGCTATAATTTAAATGTCCATTTAAGATAGCTTTCTATATCTGTCCTAGGTCCTATGCTTTCAGAGAGGACTATTTAATACTGCTCTCCAGTAGCCTAGTTTGAGTAATCATCAATGACCCAGCATGGCAGGCTTATTACAGCAGTAGGTTTGATCCATGCTGGTCTAACTCATGGATTGCTTTTTTAGCTTATTCAAGAAATAAGTATGACATTCAAAAATTAACTATCAATATGAAAATTAATGCCCTAATAGCAGTCAGGGCTCTGATTGGAGTGTGTTGTACCGGTGTTGATGGAGAAGAGCTTGGCTCAGTGCTTGATCAGGATCAAGCTCTATTCATGTGTGTGGGTGTGTGTAATATATATAAAACCTGGACTAAAACCTGTTTACACTCTTACACTACACTGATCTTATGTAACTCTATCCGTTTTAAAGTGAAATCATGGTGTAGGGGTATAGTTATGGGAAGGTTATAGTTATGGGAAGGTTATTGAGATAGTATTTAAGGTGAAAGGTTAATCTATGAAGAGGTAATATAAAGTCTCCTCAATCTGTGTGTATGTGTCTGAAAATCAGAGCTGTGATAACTGATTGCCCAAAGATGAAAAGACACCAATTAATAACGGAGAAAGAAAAATTGTTCATCAGCAAAAGAGCAGCAATATGAACTTCCACTATTTGATTAAATCTACTGCAAGCCAGGATTAAACCAGATGTTTCCACAGCATCTCATCTGCACTGAACCCGCTTATCTTTCTACCCATTTTGAACATTAGCATAATGGAAACACATCTCTGCTTGCAGTAGCTTCTGACTGTTCAAACATTCTGAATTCACTGTGCTCTTGTTGAATTTTTATAGTGGATGTTCATTTTGTCCACAGTTCCACAATATAAATGCATTTTTATTGTTTTAGAAAAATAACTTTAATTAGTCATTAGTGATCATATGTGTTTACATTTTGCAAAGCTTTGATTTTGTTTTTCATTTTTTTGGTATATTTACATAGCTTTGACACTTATCTATTTAAATACAAAGAAAAACAGAACTAGAGCATTATTTAAAATGGTAACATTAGTGCAGAATATTACATTCTTATAACCTCATGGTTAAATTATTGAAATGGAACTGTTGTAACAAGTCAATTCAAAAACTTCAGATTTCAAATGTCACAGTTATTGTTCTGACCAGGGCTAGTGAGCTTGAGTCTATTTTCTCCAATATTATTAAATATGCACTCGCTCTTGGTTAAATACCTTGTTAAATACAGGTTTTCAGATGTAGTATGTTACAAGCACTATGTGATGATTCACTAGATTTAAACTTAAACACATAAACCCTGTTCTCCAAAGCATTGGATTAAAAAAGATTACAAAATATTGTATATATTGTATATTTTTCACACCAGTTTCTTCTTTAATGTGAAAGTGTTCTTCCGTTTTTCTCTTCTATTATTCTGTAAAATCATTCTATTGCTTGGTCAGAAATAGAAGAGCTGGAATTTAATAGACTACTACCAAAGAGAAAAAGAGAGAACACAATAAATGGATTAAGATGTTTTAAGCGTGGTATGCTTAGATCACACACTAGCTCCCACACTGTGACTTGGCATTTCCATGGCTCTTATTAATGCAGATGTTTGGGAACTGTGCTGCTCTGAGCTCTGACATTCCCTCGCTCCCTGGAGGAGACGCTGTGTCACTCTAATGCCAAACACATGTGCTGCAGTGCAGACACGGCACACCCTGCGCACACTTTCCCACCATTAACAGGGCTAAACCGGACACAAAGCATATACTTCATCATGTAAATGTACATGTCACTGTCAAAGAGACTCCAGGGCTGAAATAATACAGGGGATGGTCTAG
>JAOUQT010221100.1:0-17593 GCA_025769995.1 Xyliphius kryptos
CCATAATCCCTCCACTCAAGAAGACCACAATCCATTTGAGGGGTTGCGTCTGATTATGATGGCAAACAAAAAATCGAACATAGAACAGCAAAAACCCGGTTGTCCAAGGACATGATGAGGATTCACGATGCAAACCCTGTAGATAATCAAGAAGACCCTCATGTGATACTAGAGGGGTCTTGCTCTATCTGTCTTTGATGGCAATAAACCACCCAGTTTTTAGCAAATAAGGAGCAGTTACTTTTTTTTAGGGACATAGGAAATCGTAATGGGTGTTGGCATTTATGAATATAGTTTAGTAGTCGCAACTAAGTGCAATATTGTTAGTGTATATATAATACATGTGCAATAATTCATTAATTCAACAATAATTCAAACATAAAGTGCAATATTTTCTGCCCAGAAAAAGTGATTTGCAAATACTTTATGACCTTGCTTCAATTTTGTATTTATCTTTACAGTTTGCTTTTTATTCTATCTTGTAAATTTGCTTGTATATCTTTATTATTCACTGATTTAATGCTGCTGTAGAAATGCAAATTTCCCCTTTGGGATCGTTTTCTTAACTTCTATTGGTGCTCAGCTTTGTCCCAGCACTTCCTGAACTGTTCCATAACATTAAAAGGGGACCTAAAACGTTTATTTTGTTGTAAGTCAAAAGCTAAATGTGTGTGTCTCTGTGTGTGTATACATGCTCACTTGTTCTATTTCGAGACTGCAGTTACATTGATAAAGTATCAGCTCAGTGCAGTTTAATCAAAGTAATTCAGCAAGATATTGATCCCTGACCTCTGTGGGTGCACGCGTGCATGTGAGGGCATTTTTGTTTCTTAGACACGCAGCTGGTGTGAATGCTTTTCACCCTACCAGCTGTCCTAGCCTCTCTCTCTCCCGCTCAGATATACACAGACAGCAACGTATTATGTCTGAGACAGACCTAAACCAATAAATTTGTTCCTTTCTGTGGAACAGAACACGGCAATGACTGCTCACATCATAAGGGGCGTGACCTGTAATTCCTCCTAAATGGGAGTTTTTAAAGAGTCCAGATGGAGGGGTGGGCAAGGTTTCTGTTTGTGTGCAAAATGAGGTCATGGAAGTATTGTTATAGAGTGAGGATTTGAAAGCATTGATTTAGTACGATGTGCCTATATTTGTCTGTGAGTTTGCATACGGTTGACCTAAAACCCAAATCTTACAAGCAGATAAGACGAAACTCCAGCTTGCCAACCGTGCAACGTCCCACTAACGATGAAACCCATCCTCATCTTATCGAATTTCCTGTTTACAACCAAATGGGGCAATCTTACCATTAAGAAAAGACCTTTTAAAGACATATTAGACCTTTTTGAAAAGAAAATATTACACTTCCCATTTCATTTAAACCCTAAACATCAGATTTTATGCATATTTAGTGTAATATAATTTTTTTCATAATGCTAGAAACTTATCAATTTTGCTCCTCTGGCTTTCTCTCTTTGGTTTAACCTCTAACCTCCTTATATATATTTATATATTCTTTTATTTTTTATTTTTTTGTCATCGCACACTGAAATTATAATTAAGTACATGCCATGCAGTGCAAATAAAAAAAATCACGGTCACGTAACATAGTTAAGACTGTCTTCCGCCATCATAGACCCTCCTTTTGATGATACTGCAGTGGTTCTCAATGGGGTTGAGGTCAGGGGAGCATGGGGGCCACACCATAAGTTTGCCCCCAATGTATAAGACGGTGCATTATCATGCATGAAAATGGTCTTGCTGCAGAATGCATGGTTCTTTTTCTTAAACCATGGCAGGAAGTGCAGTTTGAGAAACTCCACATACATTATGGAGGTCATCTTTACCCCTTCAGAGATCCTAAAGGCGCTGACAATCTCTCTCCCCATAAAAGATGACCTCCATAATGTATGTGGAGTTTTTCAAACAGCACTTCCTGCCATGATTCAAGAAGAAGAACTGTGCATTCTGAACTCATGCTGCAAAGAACACATCTGCATCTCTGGCTGCTATGGGCATAAAAGGGGACAAACTTATGGTGTGGCTCCCCTGACCTCAAGCCCACTGAGAACCTCTGGAGCATCATCAAAAGGAGGGTCTACAATGGCGGGAGGCGTGTCACATCTAAGCAACAGCTCTGCGAGGGTGTTCTGTCCTCATGCAAAACAATCGAAGCAGATAGCATCCAAAACCTGACCAATTCAATGGACGAGAGAGTTCAGAAGCTCTTTGGGACAAGGGGTCATAATGTGCAAATGGAACATCACCTAGAATAAAGTTTGGACTTGAAAACTGTTTGATTTCAGTTTCGAATAACCTGCTAATTCTAAGAATATCACAAATGACCGTTTTTTTGTTCTTTATAAAAATGAAAAGGTGGAAAACTGCTCTTCAGAATCATTTGGAACCTGCATTTCGAGTGTTTTATTTTTAAAGAAATATACCGTTATCATTGACAGTTTTTTTTAAAAACCTTTCAATTGTACTCTAATAGTTGATGATGGGAAAATGACAATGACTGCAATTCAAATAGATCATTTTGGAAAATCTGAGAAAATATTATTTGCATAATAATTTGTGTATATATAGATTTACACGTGGAAACATCATGATGATGTCATTTCGGAGTTTGTTGGGTATAATACGACAAAGTAAGTAACACAAATGATTTACTATTGTTTTTCTTTCTGTAGGTGAATGTTTACGTGCTGGGTAGAACGTTCCTGGTGTTGGCCAGAGAGCTCTGCATTAATGCTTCAGCTATAGGTAAGAAACCTCAGTCTTTCTTTCAATGCTGTGTACGTGATTTTAAAGGAGCATGATGCTGCTTGACTGTCGGCTTTGGAGAGTTTTAGCAGCATCACATTAAAATGCATAAACTGCAGTTGTGTGAATTGGATCAGTGTAGAAATGAGGGGTGTAACCGTACACTAACCCTGATCACGTCTCATGATTTTACCTTATTGCAGATTTTATTTTATGTAATGTATATCATTTTACTGTATTGCCGTATTTTGCACTATATATGTTGGTTTAGGAGTGTTTAACAGCATATAAAGTGTTTACATGAGTGTGGAAAAAGTCGTAGGATTGTGTAAGACAGGCATGTCCAAAGCCTTATCCCAAACTCGCGACTTCAGTTTTATAATCTGTTATTTAGAATTTGTCGGAATAAATAAAGAACTTTAAAAAATGTAATGCAATGTAGCCTTTAACCACATGGTGGCAGCACAATTTTAACACTATAGTAATCTAGTATAAATATAACAGCAAGTGGTGATTACCGGGATTCAAGCAGACGATCTGCACAACATTACAGTAAACTGTGTGGTTGTGATTGTGTAACTGTAGACTGCATTCGTGCATTCCCGACAAGCAGTGTATATTTGTGTGTGTGTGCGCGAGTGTGTATTACACAATATGTGTATGTGAAACAGAATTAGTGAGTGAGTGTGTCTATGTATGTATGTGCGTGCAGTTGATTGTGTGTTCGACTTTTTGTGTTTATGAGAAACCGACACGGTGAGAAGGCGTGTGTGTGAAAGTCTCACACATATATGCGCGCTCTCCTCATGTCTGTGTGTAGGTCTGTGTATGTATCTGTGTGTTTGTGTATATGTGTGCAGGCATGTTTGTTTGTGAAGCTGTGTTTGTAGGTGAGAGACAGACATAGAGTTTGTGTATGTGTAATTGTGTGTCTGTGTGAGAGAGCAACTGTGTGAATGTGAGATACATAGTGGGAGGGTATCTGTCTGGGATTTTTTTTATGTGTGAGACAGGCAGAGTGAGAGAGAGTACAGTATGCGCATGTGGGTGTGATTGTGTGTTTGTGTATGAGAGAGAGTCATTGGTAGGTTGACCTTTATCACTCGCAAAAAAATAAGAATAAATGAGTGTAAATTTCAGACAAACTGTTATTTGTACAGGACCTGTAATTACAATGTTGTTCAGCTTAAAAACCTAAATAAAATCAAACCGTTTGTTGATTTGTTATAATAGTGCAGTAAAATCATTTTTAGTGATTATTTAAATTAATCTGTACACCTATATTGGCTACAGTGGGAACATTTGCATATGCAGTCTTACACAGGATTCCCTTCCTGATACAACCGTTTTATTACCTGGGCTTGGAACTGGCACTGTGAGTGCCCGGATATGCACAGACTTTTTGGCTAGAACTTTGGACTTTTTAGCATCTTCAGTATACCTTTTGGCATGAATTAGGATGTGGGAGGAAACTGGAGACCCAGGAGTAAACCCATGCAGACAGTAATAACCTGCATCAGGGAACTGAACCCAAGAACAAGGACTGCACGGTGGCTTAGTGTTTAGCACGTTCCCCTCTCAGTGCCGGGGATTCCGGTTTCGAATACTGATCTGGGTGGAGTTTCCATGTTCTCCTCGCGTCCGTGTGCGCTTCCTTCCACGGTCCAAAAACATGGATTCAAGATAAATTGAATGCACTAAATTGCCCCTATATAGTGTATGTTTGTGTATGTATGGCTGTGTGAACGAGTGTGCCCAGCGATAGGTAGGCATCCTGGGTGTATCTGCCCCGCGCCTGAGACCTTCATCCCCGGATTGGCATGGGGAACTCCAACGCGACCCTCCAAGAGGATTAAGCAGAAGATAATGAATAAGTGAACGGAAGCACAATCCGCTGCCCAATTTAAAATAAAATATAAAGGATTAGGGGTGACATGATAGCTTAGTGGTTAGCACATTCGACTCTCAGCGCTGGGGATTCCCGGTTCGAATCCCAATCTGGGTGAAGTTTCCATGTTCTCCCCGTGTCTGCGTGGGTTTCCTCCGGATTCTCCGGTTTCCTCCCACATTCCAAAAACATGAGGGTAGGTTAAATGCTCTAAATTGCCCTGTATAGAGTGTGGATGTGTGTGAGTGTGTGCCTGGGGATGAATTGGCGCCCTGTCCTGGGTGTATCTGCCCAGCGCCCGAGATGTTCTCCCCTGGATGGGCATGGGGAACTCCCCTGCGACCTTAATAAAGGAATAAGCGGAAGATAATGAATGAACTTAAATGGTGGGCAGCACATTCACCTCTCAGCGCTGGGAATTCCCGGTTCGAATCCCAATCTGGGTGGAGTTTTCATGCCCGGGGATGGATTGGCGCCCTGTCCTGGGTGCATCTGCGCAGCGCCCGAGGTGTTCTCGCATGGATGGGCATGGAGGGAGAAAGCGGAACATAATGAATGAATGAACTTAAATGGTCCAATTTTCCCCATGGTTCCAAGTTCATGGAATTTATTTCCATATCTTTATGTTTTGCTTCTCTCATTTTTTATCACTGTGTAATAGTTAAATGAACAAAAAGCAACTGATGTTAAAACGTGGCCTGGCCCCAAATATCGTTGGTGTGAATTAAAGCGGCTGTTTCATACTAGTGACGCATTAAGTTTGGAAAAAACCGTTATACTGTTACCGTAAATGTTAGTGGATATGAAACGTGTACATAGAAGAGATGCTTTTAGAGTTACAGAAGATGAAGGGGAGTCTCCCCTGTCCCCATTTCCCGCCTCTTTCATGTGTGGGACTGAACCACGCCTCATGTTCAACACGCAGAGCTCCGGCCATATTGACGGGCCTCTGTTTCTCTCTCCCTCTCTTTGCTTGCGGTGGATTTTACCGGCTGGGCTCCAGTCAGGATCCAGGCTGCCAGCTGAAAGCACAGACACACCGTCACCCAGCCGATCCGGATTCTCATGTCTGCCTGCCTCACATTCTACACCTTAATCGGAATTAATTAGTTTGAAGAGAGACGCAGCGTTTCAGCCGAGAGGTGAGTTTTTAATCTGAAATCGCACCCGGTTTGTTTGTGTCTTAAATTATTGGTAGTTCCCAGCACACAGGACACGGATTATACTAAATACATTAACGCCAACACCGACTTCTTTTAGCTCGCAGCTTTAAAGAGTTGTGTTTATAATAATTATCTAGCGGTAACATCCCTCGAAGGATTAAAACGGCACTCTGGGGTTATCATGGTGCGTTCCAATCCGCACACTGACCGTCTTCATAGTTTCTCTAATTGTTCACCTGTAATGTAATTGTTACTGCATGCTATCTAGTGCACAGCTCGGTGTTTGGGACGCAGCCATGGACTTTTCGGTAGCTTTCTACAGCCAGTTTAGTTTCGGATGAAGGTAAAATAACTGATTTAGTTCATGAGTTTAGTGTTTCGACATTTGTTTTCGACACCGGAACACAACGTAGGAGGGGAAGCGGGTCTTAAAATGTTTAGTTAAAGCGAGAAGAGGCGTTTAGTAACCAGAATGGCTGCTGTCACAACTTTGTTCATGATGCAATGCCAGCCGTGTCGCTAAGCTCCGTGGATTATTAACTAATGCAGATTATTTAGCCTCAGGCCCTCTTCCATTTAGCACTATAAACAGAGTGGTTTCCTTGTTTGTCGTCCAACTCGATGCTGCTCACTGTCTAACTTGTTCCAGTATCCACAAATGACACATGTGGCCTAATTTATGATTACCTGCATTTAAACCTGAGTTTAGATTTATTTTTAGCCATCTTTCTCTGCCTCTCTATGCTACTTAGGGGTGTGACAATGAAGCATCAATGAATCATAATACTAAGACACTACAGTTCACTTATATATTTATTTAGTGTTTTGTTTTTGCAACTGTACACTGTCTTAAAACAGCCATTTAGAGTGTTTAGCCTGACCTTCCAAAGAGCAAGCCAACGCGATAGTGGCAAGGTAAAACTCTAGCTAACTATCGATTAGATAAATAGTCTAAACAAGTCTTTGAAAGTCTTTCTTTCAAAGAAAAAAAGTAATGTCTTGTAGGTTCATTTTATTATGACAACTAACTGCAAAACTACATAACATTTGGTCATTTAGCTGACAGTTTTATTCAAATTGATTTATCGCAATTGAATTGGGATTAGAATTAGGGGTGTAAATCGGAGCCTTCATGGCGATTCGATGTCTATGTTTACATTTGGTCATTTAGCAGATGCTTTTTTTTCCCCCCAAAGCGACTGCTAAATGACCAAATGTCTATCCCATTTTGATTAGACTATCCCAACTATCCCAACTTGATTAGTATAAGAACAGGGTAGATACAGCCAGCTGCCTTTGAGCAATGAGGCTTAAGACTCAAGAACCCACATTTGTAACTTCAGTGGACCTGGGATTTGAATCCACAACCTCCAGATTGACAGCCTAACACCCTAACTACTGAGCTACCACTTCCATTCTCTATGAGTCATTCCTTTATTATCCTCTGCTTAATCCTGTGTTAGGGTTGCGGTGGGGTTCCCCATGCCCATCCGGGGGGAAACGTCAGGTGCAGATACACCCAGGATAAAGCACTAATCCCTCGCAGGGCACACACTCACTCACACAGCCATACACACACTATTTGGGGCAGTTTGGAGCATCCAATTTACCTTAAGTCCATGTTTTTGGAATGTGAGAGGAAACCGGAGAACCCGAAGGAAACACACACAGACATGGGGGGAGAACATGTAAACTCCACCCAGTTTGGGATTAGAGCCGGGAATCCTCAGCGCTGAGATGTGAATGTGCCAGCCACTAAGCCACTGTGTCACCCCTCCATAATTCAATACAAATAAAATACAGTCTAATACTCAATATTTTTTGGATTAAAAAACGTTAAATTAATCAATAAGAAAATAATTTGCATTTTTTTAGATACATTATCAATATTCTATTCACACAGTGCTTATCACACTATAGCAGTTGTGATCACTGCGGTTTAAGGGCTGGGCTCAAGGGCCCAGTGGCCTAGCATTTCATTAAAACTGCGCCTTTTAGGAATTAAAACTGTACATTAATAAATGTTAAAAATAAACAGAAAACCGATGCGGCGACTACGTCGACCCATTGCAGCATCCTTAAAACACTTTTGGTGATGTTGGAAGAAACCTTGAGAACCATGTTTTGAAGTTGGCTTCAGACATGCTTATAACCAAATAACAGCATATTATATATAAAAAAAATTGCCCTTAAACTTATTAGAAATTTACGGTAAGTCATTACAATAGAAAGCAAATAAGGAAATTTACTCAACTCACATTGAATTACTGCAGCCGACTTTTTGTCATTTTGCAAAATTCAGATCATCTAGTTTAACTTGGCTTGAGGTCCACCATCTATGTCTTGTATGATGTCTATACAAACTCCGAAGACTGGGCATTGCTAAGTTAAAGTCTTTTAAATCATTTTCCTTGAATTTGGAGGGGGGGGGGGGTATTCTAATCAGTGATGATAAGTTTGGAACTTATGCTAGTTTTATGTGTTTTATAATTAATCAGTGTTAACTCCTCAGTAAGGAAAGTGGCTGTTGGCTGTCCTAGAGGTCACTAAATGAAGTCCTCATCTAATTTGCATAATAGTCCATTTGTGTGTATTTGAAGCTGTAGAATAAAGGAATAATATGAGAGAAAAAATGGTGAAAAACACCTGAAATATGTCAAATAAACTTGATTTTCTAGGTTTTATGAATCCCCTACTGTCCACAGTGTATAATGGAACGTCCCCAAAAGCTTTGGAACGTTGAGAATGTTGGTTGTCATAGTGATTACACTAAAGGAACATCACATAGAACTTCAGATTAATTGTGTTCAGACAAAGCTCAGGTTAAGTTACAAAACGCTCCTGCAAATTGTCTGAAGGACGTTTAAGATTCCACAAATAAGTTCAGGTAAGCGAAATGTCTTAACACGAATGTTTTATTTTTCTGAGACATATTATTGGTTTATATATGTAGGCGGTGTTCGGCAAGCTACTTGTAAAATGTAGTGAGCTAATAAAGCTCAACTACACAAAAGCTACCTATAAAAATAAATAGCAAACCAAGTTACACAAGTATGGGGAAAGTACCTTAATTATTCTGAAACCACTTCACTTTGTATCTAATGCCAGATCCGTGCAAAGTGACAGTCATATATACATTGATTTATTGAAGAAAAAGATCTATATATAATTCACTCTGTATAACTGGTGCTTATTAATAAAAACACCTACCTAAATTCTGATCTAATTTTCCAGGTAAAATCTACATTTAAGCTTCAAATAAACACTTTGAACAGTGGATAAACTTAGACAGGCGAGTACAGCCACCTTTTTAGTCGTTTTTTTCTGGTAGTCAGCGTACATGTGTTTTCACTCATTTCCAACACAAAATTAAACTGTAGGGTATTATTTTTCACACGTATCATTACAGCCACCTTATTAGGGAAATTAATGAGATGCTCAAATGTGGGTTTTTAGGTTTCCGTTAAATGTCTTTGATGTCGACAACAGTTTGGTTTTATGATTGAAAAACACATTTAAACGTGTTTTTTCTCTGACATCCATCAAGTGTCATATTTTTACAGGTATATGATGCTAGTGAACTGTTCTTTTTGCTCTTCTCCATCCTTGTGTGGATGTGTGTGTGTGGATGTGTCGGCAGTTTAACCATGCAAAGAAGTGCTGGGGCCGCTTTTAAACTATGCACATATTCGTTTAGTGCACACTGTCCATATTGAAGCTGGACCAATGGGTTTCTTAGAAGAAAACAAATTATCCTGTCGGCCCACTGGGAATATGCCAGCTAACCAGTCTGGCCCTGATTAAGAACCTAACAGTGACAATTTTGCAGAGTTTAGACTTTAATCTTAAAACTTTCAGTACTTCAACAATAAGCCAGTCTTGTTCTTTGTAATACTAATGGATATTGCGTAGTACTTCTCGTTTATCGATTTATTCGTGCGAGGTCTCCACAATATCAACATGGACAACCACATATTGATCTTAGTTCATTTTAAAGCTTCGCTTTGCTTCCTTTATACTTTTGTCCAACACATCCTCTTGAGGAGATATTAAAATATGACATTTTGACATTTTAACCCCTGCCTATTTGTGGCTTCTGGGTTTTTTCGGTACATAAAAGATGAGAATTGATCCCATATTTAAAAAAAAAAAAAGCCAGTATTTGTAAACTTGACTCTAAGATGTTATCATGTGAGCAAAATCCACCTTAAAGTTCATTACCTGGTTTTGCTCCTGACAGATTGCATATATCCACTAATGTTAATATACAATGATGGCCAGTTCATATATCCACTAATGTTAATATACAATAATGTTAATATGCATTAGTTACACCCCTCCTGATTGTCCAGGACCATAGAACTGGGAATATTTGGGAGATGGGGTGTTCAAGCACTGCACTGTGCTTGTGCTGGTACTTTTGGATGCAGTTGCTGCAGTAATAATGCTCCATACCAGTTTGCAGTAAAACTAGACCGTCATAGTGCAGCAAGCTGCCAAATTTAGCCCTGTTCAGAACAATTAGAAGGGAAACATGACTTTTCAGTTTTCATCACATTAACCTTAGTGAGAATAGTAAGAATTTTAACACGAATATTCCAGGAAGTTGTGCTCAAAGGAATTTGCTCGATGGACCTGTATGGGAATTTCTAGTATGAGGTTTAAAATTCATGGAATGCAACAGAACTGATGATTCTCATGATTCTGTACTGTTTAGCTTGTATCAGTTTTATAAATGTGCATTTACTAAAGACATCAGGGACACAACAGATTGCACTACT
Source organism: Xyliphius kryptos (assembly GCA_025769995.1). Lineage (NCBI taxonomy): Eukaryota > Metazoa > Chordata > Actinopteri > Siluriformes > Aspredinidae > Xyliphius > Xyliphius kryptos. The sequence continues at coordinate 10,602 of JAOUQT010221100.1, forward strand.
GTTTAACAGTACAAAGGTTGCAGGTTTGATTTCTGGTGGTCGGTCCTTTGTGTGTAAATTGAAGCCTTCATGATGATTCAATCCCATATACATTCCTTAAGCCATGGATGCAATAATTGTTTGATACTTAAAAGTTCCGCATGATACGATAAAATTTTAATACTCCCAATATTTTTTTTTACCATTAAAACTATTGTGTCAATTTTGTCAACAAGAAAATAATTTGCCTTTAAGATATGCAAACCGTATTCCGTTTTACACTATTAGATAAAATAACACTTTATTAGTCCCACATGGGGAAATTTTCATGCTGAGCAGCAAAAGGACAGCAAATGGAAAGTTTAAAGGTTTTACATTTGGTTAAAAAAAGCTGTCAGTATATACGAAAAAAAAAATTATCTTCCGCTTAGTGGTTTACTAGGGTCGTGGGGGATTTCCCCAGCCCATCCAGGGGAGAACAACGTCTTGGGCGCTGGGTGGATACACACAGATTCAGATACACTCAGACTATATAGGGTAATTTGGAGCAGTCAATTTACCTTGAATCCGCATGTTTTTGGAACTGAAAAGGAAACCTGAGAACCTAGAGAAAACCAATGCAGACACAGTGAGAACGTGGAAATTCCACCCGGATTGGGATTCGAACCAGACATCCCCAACGCTGATGGGTAAACATGCTAACCACTAAGCCACCGTACCATCCGAAGTCAGAGCAAATATTAAAAATGGGGAAAAAACTGCAGACAATATAAACATATTATTTAATACTTTTGCAGATGTATTGATGCTTCAAAGCAAATGATTGATTCATCGCTTCAAAAACAGTGGGTTTTATCCAGGTACTCAAGTTTCCTTACACATCCAAATACCTGCTGAGGGGTGAATGTATGGTACTTATCCCCCTCCCCCCGATGATTTTGGTGAACTATTCCATAAAAGGTTGAAATGCTGTGAATCAGAAATACTGCATACCTGCCTATAGAAAAGAGTTGGCCACAGTAAAGACAATCTATAGTGAACACACTAAAAAAAAATCTACTATGCAAATAACATTAAAAGGTTGCTTATGTGTTAAATTTATAGAATGTGGCTGTGCTTTTAAAGTATATTGCCATGTTTCATTATACTGTCCTGAATTGCACTGCCCAAGAACCTGATCATGTTGTAACTAAAATACATTCCCCACACTATCACAAGCATAACATGTCACTAAATGTTTTTTTGACCTTCAAGAGCTGTAGTCATTTTCTGTACCTTGTCATATCATTTAATTTAGTCTCTATGACCGATTACAGCTATTTGTTAGTGTTAAGAGTCATTTATTTTTGTGAATCTCTGACATGGTGCTTCATTCTTGTGTTTTTTCAGGGCCTGCACAGAGTTTGGGCTGTCCTTTGACAGAGGACCCATTTCTTTTTTTGTGGATAAGTTAAAGGGGAGGAAGCCAAAATGCCGAAACCGGTAAGTCCTGAATGTGTGCTGAGATTAAATACCGCTGAAGAAATAATGCATTAATTGGCTGAACGCGTCCGCATTCTGTTTTAAGGTCTGGGAAGAAGAAATAAGTAAACGTAAAACTGATTATTTCTGCTTCCCAATTGCTTTTAAAGTGGCTTTTCAAGTTAAGTTTATTTATATAGCACTTTTTAACTATACTACATTGTCTCAAAGCAACTTTACAGTGCTTTAAGCATGAAGCCCCAAAGAGCAAGCTGAAGCAACAGTGGCAAGGAAAAAAACCTCAATGTTGGTTTTGACAAGTCTTTATTAAGCCGGCTTGCGTGTTTGAGTCAGTATACTTGTTTGTTACTGATGTTTTTTTTGATTGAACTTTATCATGCTGGTTAATATTTAGAGGACAATTAAAGGCTAAGCACCACCAAATATCAAATTGTAAAACATTAATACAGCACATGTTCTCAATTTTTGATTGTTGTTGGTTTGAATATTTCCAGGCTTGTTTTTATATACATCATGCAAGAAGTTGAAAACTAAATGAGCAAAATGACGAAAATGTGTTTTTGGCTGAAGTAATTCAATGTACATTGTGACCCTTAGTGCACAAATGACCCAAAGATCACAAATTCTCAAAAAGGGCACATTGAAAAGAACCATCCGCTCACTGTTTTTTGTAACGAAAAGAACCATCCGCTCACTGTTCTTTGTAACGCTTCATGCCAGAGGAAAAGCGGGACTTGCACAAAAACTAGATCTGAAAAAAACTGCTGCTGTTCAGCCGATGTAACTCACCAAAAGTCCATCTCCTGTCCCATGGGTGTCTCCCTTATGTTATAAAGGCTGCACACATGCCATTGGCTCCTTCTTTAGAATTGGTGTTAGTTTAGCAAGAAAAGAAATAGTAAAGAAGTTAGATGTTTTCAAGAGTCTGGTTCCTATCAGTTATTCCCAGTTCTGATGACTGGTCAGGTTGTGCTTTGTTGCTCTTTGGTTCCTCTGATTTTTAAAATGTTAAGGTTATGATCAAAAACCTGCTGTTAGTTGCACAGTGTGATGTGTAAGGTAAATCTTCAACACGCGCTACAAATAAATGTACTTATATGATTCAGATAACTGACCATAAAGATAAGCTATAAATGTTAATATTGACACAACTGATATCATGGTGTAATTTAACTGATAGTCCTGATGCTTTGTAGTTCAAATGATATCCACCTTGTTTTCAGTAGATTAACTATCACAAACTTAATAATATTGAGTTAATATGTTTTTACATCGAATTTGAATAAATGTTTCCTGGGTGAGCAAGTTTAATACGACTACTTATGTTGAGAGTGAAGTAAAAAAGTCATTGTTAGATTGTTAGGCGCAGCTCTTGAAATTATTACTGAGCTGTAACTTATTGTGGAAGCATGTATTATGAACACTTAACTAAATGAGCAACAAGTCAACAAGCACTGAGTGGGAGCAGAAACCTGGGGCAGAGTGAATACTGTGAGTTTTTATGTTTAGAGTGGAAATTACTGGCCCATTATTTATTAACTATTATCTTTGGTTTAAGAGTGAGATTTTTAGTGTAAATAATCATTAGTGCTCAGTTGTTGTTGTTGTTATTATTATTATTATTATTATTAGCTGACCCATAGTGTAGCATACATTGCATAATTGAGCCCTTTCCCAAAGTCACCTGATTCAGGGATTTGTATAACATTGACAAAATTGTTGTTTCATGTAAAGCAGTGGCCATGTTGAACAAAGGAAAAAAGGGGGTGGGGCTCAGTCAGAGAAAGGGGTGGGGCTTTGTCATGCATATCCTATGTTTCTGCAGGGAAAAAAGCGGGGTGTTGGGTTTGATGTGTGTATCTTGATGTGAAAGTTGAAAGCCAATTGGTTTTGCATGAGCCATGGCTTTGGCTTTTATATGCTTAAAATAGCTGTTACCCGTTCCACACCTGAGTGGCGAGCATGATTACAGGCATGTTTCATCAGTCACTTACTGATTTGATTATTTGGCAAGATAACTTTTTTTAAAGTTTTCGGAAGGGAAAGCGATGCTGCGGAATCTGATACATTTAGTCAGATGTCCTCCTTGCTGTTGACGTGGCATGCATATTCCCCTCCACTTTACCTGCAGCGCTATACTCCAAGCGCCTTGCATTTTATTTACACACAAATAAGTAATGAAAATAAAAGTAAAGTAGATAAGAACACTCACCGCGACTCCCGTAGAGGATTATTCATTTATTATTTTCTACTCCATTATCTATGAGAGGGTGGCACGGTGGCTTAGTGGTTCAGGTTTTCCAGTTTTCTCCCACAGTCCAAAAACATGGATTTAAGGTAAATTGGGTGCTTTAAATTGCCCCTTTGGGCTGTGTGCGTGTGTGTGTGCATGCGCGAGTCTGTGTCCAGTGATTAGGTAGAACAATAAAATGCTGATTTATGTTATAATATTACCTTTCTTTTTATTAAGTTTTTTCTAAAACTTGTTTAAACAGCTCAAAAACATTTCAACTGCATATATAGTTTTAAGAGGTGTTTCCGTAAGGGAGTGATAGACAGGAAGGGAGTTGTCATCGCCATCTTAATGTGTCAGCACTGTGTAATCATTAATATAAACACAAACTGACATGTTTGCTTATTGTATTACTTTAATATTAAAAACATGATGTGCTTTCACTTGTGGCCATACATTCACTGCCCTACAGTGTGTGCAGAATTATTAAGCAAGTTGTATTAGAGAGGATTCTGTTTATTATTGAACAGTAACTATGTTCTCAATTAACCCAAAAGACTCAAATATCAAAGCTTAATATTCTTGGAAGTTGGAGTGGAGTGCTTTTTTTTAAGATTTGGCTGTCTTAGGAGGATATCTGTTTGTGCAGGTAACTATTACTGTGTATAAATATTAGGCATTTTAATAAAGCCCAAATATATATACCCATCTAACTTGTTTATTTTCACCAGGTAAACCAATATAACAACACACAATTTAGAAATAAACATTTCTGACATTCAAAAACAAATCAGTGACCAATATAGCCACCTTTCTTTACAATGATGCTCAAAAGCTTTCCATCCATAGATTCTGTCAGGTGCTTGATCTGCTTACGATCAACATTGCGTGCAGCAGCCAGTCTTGACCTTTTATCTTATGTTTCATGTTCAAAGGTGGTCGTTTTTCAGCCTTCCTTACCATGGCCATGTCCCTTGATTGTTCTGTGATCACGCTTCAAAGGAAAGGAAGTTGCCTAATAATTAATCACAACTTATATAGGGTGTTAGTCATTAGACCACATTCTTTCTCATTACAGAGATGCACATCAACTGATTTACTTAATTTGTAGTTGGCTTTTAAGTCTATACAGCTTGGAGTAGAAAGACAAGTATAAAAAGGATAATGTGATCAAAATATTCATTTACCTAATAATTCTGAACGCAGTGTATATTGGATTAGGCTAGAAGCATTCTGTTCTGCCTAACACACCCAATTTGGAATACTTTTGGCCACTGAATATCTAGTGCATTCTGTTGCAACACATTTCATTATCACAAGTTTAAAAACTTATTTTCATAGACATTTACACATACTTGCTTTGTCAGCCTTCTAGAAGGTTATATTCTAGAAGACGTTTTGTCTTTTCTGATTTGTTTGACGAGGCCACCGACTTGCTGATTGGCTTATCAGGAGAATTTGGTTAAATATGGAAAATAAGTCCTTATTATTCTGTGTGCTGTGAAGTTCTGATAATTAAAACACAACCAGTGTTATTTTAAAGTCTATGAACATTTTGCTACATCATAGATTAAACCTAAAAACATTTTAGTACTTGTCCATGCCATCAAAGCTTGATGGAAAAGCAACATGGTTGTCATGCAAAAGAAATGCTGTTATTACAGACAAAATGTTCTGTGAAATAGAACACGGTATTGTATTGATAAACACTATATGAACTAAAGAATTGAGACATCTACACATACCTACAGAAGGTCAGACACTGATGTTGGTTGAAAGCCTTGCTGGAAGATTGCTGGTTTTCCATTTTCCAAATTTCCTGCTTGAGATTTGGCATCAGCAGCTGCTGGCCAGTCTCCTCACACCTGGATGACATGGTTTAGTGCAAATCATCCGAATAAAAGTTTTTTCACTGTCTTGCCTTGTATGTCGACGTGATGTGTGTAAAAAGGTTTAAACATTAAAGCTAAAAAAAACATTATGATGGCCTGTCCACTGTAAAAAGCACATCTTAGACCAGAAATGTTTGGGCACACCTACTTCAGATCTACATGGATTTCTGATTGGTTGGTTGGCCTAAAGAACATAGTTATTTTGCTTTAGTTTAGATGTTAAGGTACAGGGTTTGATCTACAGTGTTTGATATACAAACTAATATCCTGATTCACATCAGAGGTAGACCTGCATGTGCCCGGGTTCACTCTCAGGTCATGGCTTTACTGACACATTAAACAGTTCTTACCACTCTGACACTGTGGTCGTGATGAGAGATCTTATTGTAAGTAGTAAACCTGCACTCCCCGGTTACGAGTAATCGGAATTAGCAGCTCAGGGGAGTTTTCTTTGCTCGGGTGTTTGTTTTGAAATGTGTGTTTGCTCTGATACACAAGTCTGTTTGCGCATATTAGCATCCGTACAAAAGACTTGTCATTTCACAGCTGGACACATACAGATGAATGCTGCCTGTAATTACTTGCAGGAAGAAGACAATTAAGCTCTCTTTTATTACTTTGTGTGTGTGTGCTGGCACGAGTTAAGCATGAATGATTTGACAAACGCAACAGAAGCTTTTTTTCTTTTTGTACTGGAAATCTAATACAGGGGAAATGCGATGTATAGAATACGTTTAGGTGAAAAGATGAGCATTTCGTCAATGATGCATCTTGTCTTGCATAACTATTATAATTTTTTATTTGGAATGAAATACCATTTTAAGCTTATTGGGAAATATTCTAACTTTAATTTATGATGGAATATCGGTATTTCATCTGTGCTAAGTGGTATGTAGCGAATATACACATACACTCTACGAACCATCTTTAATAACTCCTTTTCATCAAGATAAATAATTTGGAAAAATGTTGAGGTTACGCCGCACTTAAATTTAAGCTTATTTTTTATACAGAGCTTTTTACAATACCATTGTTCTGAAGCAGCTTTACCGTGGACCTCTAAAGAACAAGCCGAAGCAACAGTGGCAGAAAATTAAATCCTTGTGATGTGGGTTTTTAGGAATGAATCCTTGTTAGAACCAACGCTCAGTGGGGAACCCGTCCTTCTTGATGTTAAGTGTAGGACACCAATGAACAAATAGTTTATTTTTTGGTAACTTGAAAACTCAGTTCAGTGCGAGACCCTCTGAATATACACAGTGGTTTTTGAAGGGACATCTTAGCAGTTGCTTAGCATCTTTTACAGGGCGGTTGTAGGCTTGTGGTTAGGGAACCAGCCTTGCAAACTAAAGGTCGCCGGTTCGACTCCCAGTCCCACTAAGTACTATGGCTGAAGTGCTCTTGAG
>JAOUQT010221298.1:0-17592 GCA_025769995.1 Xyliphius kryptos
CTGAAGTTGGATCAGCCTGTCATTTGATTTTCCACTTTGATTTGGAGTATGATTCCAAATCCAGACCTCCATGGGATTATCATTGTGATAATCATTTTGATAATTTTTAAGTTATTTTGTTCTCAATGCACACCACTATCTACTAACTAAAAAATTTTAAACTGACATATTTTATTCATCGAGATTTAGGATGTTAGTTTAGTGTTTCCTTTTATTTTTTTGAGCAGTTTATAATACAAATACATATGTGTATATAGGTATTTACATTGGGATGGAACAGCGTCCACAAATAGTGCTACTTAAATACGATCTGGAACCTCAGAGGGCTCATTTGCTTTTGCTAATGCTCTATATCTCTCTTGCTCTTCTGGGCTAATTGGATTGGCATTGAAGCATTAATGAAATGGTCTACAGGCTGACTCCTACATAAACACGATCTCTTTTTGAAACTCAAAACTAAGAGCTTTTTTCCTGCGTGGCTAATAAATTTGAACTGATTTGGAGCTGTGCTCTTCATTTTCTCACCTATGATGAAGTATCTGCCTCAGACAGATAAGCAGATTTAAGCTTTGCCTGTCTACATTTTATACTTCTTCCAATGTTGCTATATTAAATTAATTGCCTAGTATGGCTGTATTGGCTGTTTAAGGCAGAATAAGAGCTGTGCATTTGCTTTAAGATACAGAAACTGACCATCTTAAAAACAGAATTTTATTAATTTGATTTGTTTTATGTCCTTCCAAAAACTGTATCTTCTCTTCAGGACAGTTTTCATACTTTTTAAAACTTATTTTAGTTTTTACTTGTTTATTTACCTTTTTTCTTTGTGAATTGAGTTCGAGTTCTGTTGCTGACGGACGGTACACCAGAACAGGGTGCCAACCTATTGCTGGGTACACTCACTTAGATTACATTTAGTGATTTAGCAGACACTTTTATCCAAAGCGACTTACAAGTATGCCAACTTGGTTGGGGTTAAAACACAGGGTTGATGCAGGACCCTGGGCAATGAGGGTTAAGGATCTTGTTCAAGGACCCACATTGGTAACTTCAGTGGACCTGGGATTTGAACCCCCAACCTTCTGATTGAAAGTCCAACACTAACCCCTGAGCTACCACTCCCTGTACTGAGCTACTTGCACATCCATGCACACAAACACACACTATATGGGGCAATTTAGGGCATTTAGTTACCCTGAATCCATGTGTTTGGACTGTGGGAGGAAACTAGAGAACTCTGAGGAAACCCACTTGGAGAATATGGAGACTCCACCCAGATTGGGATTCCAACTGGGATTCCACAGCACTGGGAGGAGAATGTGTTAACCACTAAGCCATCGTGCCACCCACATTTCCATTCAGTTAGAAATCTAAATCACTTTAAAGGCTTCTTGGATTGTTTTATTAGGTTGATAATTGAAGTTGAACCTGTTGATATGGCCATTCAGAACCATGGTCTCTGCTAGAGCAACAGAACCCAATTACATCAACCCAACTAGATTCTTACCTGTCTAAATTGAATGTTTTTAGGGGTTCAAACACAAAGTCCTTAAAGACTCTTGTTTTACTCCGATTTTTCTCATTATCATTCTTTTTCTTTCTGGTAAAACATGTTTGACAGCCAAGTCCGTGAGTCCTAACAGGCACCAAACTCGGAAGGTATATGCATCTGGTGTGCATCTTTGATGATTTCACACCAATTGACCAAGTGGCTTGATGGTGCAACAAAATATGTTTAGACTTCTAACTTTCTAACCTCCTACCAAACAAATTTCACAGACTACACATTTTTTCCCCCCCCAGACCCCATAACTTGGACCCATAAACTACAGCCACTTTGTTTTGAAAAACCTGCTTTTGGAAGCTAATCCTATGTTTTTCAAACACCATGTGCTTGTTTAAAAAAAAATTGTCTCATTTTTTTGAGATCTTTAGCACCAAGGATGATTAATGTGCCACTGTGTCCACTGGTTTTAGTTAGCAGTTCTATTTATGACAGTACCATATATGCCCCATAAATCTATATTTAGAAAAGTGAATGATCGTTATGTAGCAAATCCATACCTATTGGTTCAGTCATCTGCATATATGCGAATAGCATTGAAGTGATGGTATATTTAGGTATTTCAGATAGATATTCAGAGGTCATGAGTGGAAACAAATATGGGATTTTAATGTTCTGGCAGATTGGTATATTTTCCAATTCATTAAACTGAACCTATTTGTTTCTTTAAATAAAGGACAGGTTCAATGTTTTTCCAAGAATTTTTTTCATTGGGTTTGAGAAACAAAAGAGCATAGCTAATGTTATTGTGTGACCAGGGAAAGCCCTAAGGTGTAAATGAATGACTTACTAGCTAAAGTGTAAAGAACATGATGAGCCTAAAAAGACTCAGTGCATGTTACTGAATACATTTCTAATATTGTGTGTGTTTGTTTTTTTACAGCTATCATGTATGTGATGGGAGCTCTGGGTCCTGCTGCTGGATATCTTTTGGGTGGGGTGCTCATTGGATTTTACGTAGACCCCAAGACCAGTGTTATCATCGACCAGAGCGACCCACGATTTGTAGGGAACTGGTAAGAGCACCGTCTTTCATGTAACAGCATGCGAATGCATAGCTGTACATGGAGACTAATGGGAGTTTGCTTTCTTTTCAGGTGGAGTGGTTTCTTGTTGTGTGCCATCGCCATGTTGCTTGTCATTTTTCCGATGTTCACTTTCCCCAAAAAACTACCTCCTCGCCACAAAAAGAAGAAGAAGAAAAAGCTGGGGGCTGATGATGACACCACTAGTGATGATGAGGTTATAAAGGAGAAAACCAAAAGTCAAACCATCTCTTCCTCTATGGGCTTTGGGAAGGAAATCAAAGGTGGGTACTGGGGGAGGGGTGTCTTTTAAGTAAGTATTATGTCCAATGTGGATACAAGCCATTTTAACCTGGACCTGTGGGTTAACAGACCATAATCTTTTGTAGTTTGTGACATCTTAATCACCTGTGACTTCCTAATAATCTATATTTATAATATAGAGTTATAAGTAAATATCTAAAAGGCATCACTAAGTTAAACAGATTTTTAAACATCACATGGGTTGTCAATATTTAATTAATTTCAAATATTAACTTGGAGGTAACCAAGGCTCACACAAGGAGAAATGGGGAAAAAATAGGCTACTACAATTCATACTTTGATTATCTTCCGCTTAATTCTCTATTCGGGTCGTGGGGGGGTTCCCCATGCCCATCCAATGGAAAATGCTTAGGGTGACAGGCAGGGTCCCAACCTATCCCTGGACACACACACACACACACACACACACACACACACACACACACACACACACAGACTCACTCAAACTTTTCTACACACAGATTATATAGGGAACATTTTAAAGGAGCCAATACACCTTGAATCCTTGTTTTTGGTATGTGGGAGGAGCCCGGAGAAAACCAAGGTGAACAAGGGGAGAGAGAATATGGAAACTCCACCCAGATTGGCACTGAACCTGGATCCCCAGCGCTAAGAGGCGAACGTGCTAACCACTACGCACAATGCTGTTTGTCTCCAGATTAAAATCTTAGATTAGAAGATGTAAACTTGTGATTATTAGTTCTTTTTAAATGCAGTGTATTAACAGATTTTTTTGTGTGAAATTTACAATGGGAACAAATGTTGACAACATTTAAAGCCTGCGATATTAGCAATGCCAATCATGGTGACACAACCCCAAAACCTGATCTATCCATCCTCATGTTTCACAGTTGACATAATCTATTTCTCTTCTAATCCTACCTCTGATGAATGTGGCTAAAACGTTCTATTTTAGCTACTGTATATATATGTTCACTGCACTTAATTCCAGAGCTCAGCTGACTTGTCTAGATAGTACAGACCCTTTCCAATAAATTTCCCTAAATTCCAGTCAAAAATTTAATGAAGGATAACATAAGACCCTTTCCAAAAAAAAAGAATATCTTGGCAAAGTTGATTAATTTTCATAATCATGTTTAAACAGCTAAACTTTCATAGATTATAGATTTACAGCCCACAATTTAACCAGTTTCAAGTATTTATTTGTTTATTTTTATAATGGGTAAAAATGTGCTGCCCATATGCCATTATATATCATATAAAAAAATCTTAAGTTTCCTCTATGGTCTAGGTCATCCCAATTCTTTTCTTTCCCGTTTTCATCTTCACATTTTATTTCACAGCCAGCAGGTGTTTGTCTTTTAGAGATTTCACTCTAGGGCTCAGTTCTCACAAGGCTTCACCACTGTTGTAATTATATACAGTAGTGTTCAAAATAATAGCAGTCCAACATGAGAAACCAGATAAATTACTGTTTTTTGGCATATATTTCCACATGACAAACAATTTACCAGTTGGTGAAAAACCAACGGACTCTGCTATGATATGCATTCCCTTAATTCTGTGTATTTTAATAATGCATGGAAATAAAAAAAAACATTCTAAACTTGGTTGGGGTCAAAATCCAGGGTTGGCCATTCAGCATACCTGAAGCAATTATGGTTAAGGGACTTGCTCAAGGAGCCACATTGGTAATTGGTAATCTGCAGAAATATAGAAACCCATCTGCATCTCCACACAGGTCATCAGCAGAAGGAATCCTCTGAAACATTCTGGTTGGGGAGGCTTTGGATTTAAGGAAGCAGAGTTTACCAACACCTGCACCAGACATTGCCCTTTAATCCATAACCTTTGGATATTTCACACTGGACCTCAAGCAGTTTGGATTCCTCCACTGTTTAGTAGACGATTAGTCTACTTAAAACATTTATGCCTGCAAAATGTGGGCTGATTTCTGAACAGTATTCAAATTTTTAAATACCCATTTTTGTGGGTTTTATGAGCTAAAAGCCTAAATTATGTAAAAATAAACAAATACTTGGTTTTTCAAATCGGGGGCCATAAATCTATAATCTGTGAAAGTTTAACTTTTTGAATGGAATTATGGAAATTAATCATCTTTATCATGATATTAAAATTTTTGGAAATGGTCTGTATTGGTAGGTTATCCTTCATTATATTTTTGACTTTATTTAAGCACTTAATTTTAGTCATTGTTTTCTGATCTGCTTACATGTCAAACACTGTGTGAAGCCTCCCTTTTTCTAGTAAAACCACGTTCACCTTACACATTTCAAAGACAAATGTAACAGGGGCCTGCTGAAACTAGTCTTTAAGAATCTAGGCCAGTGGTGTTCCGTATGGTGCAGTGATTTCAAGGCTTCCCCAATATAAGCTAAACTCTCAGAAGAGTTCCGTAGATAAATAACTGCAGTGTTATTCACAAATGAACCAAGCTGGCACTTTTTCTTTAAATGAGATCCCTCGGGACCACCCTCAGCTCACTGAGGCACACAGCAGTGCTGACGATCCCTCCTTTTTCTTGTCGGCACAGCCACTGTGAAGCAGCCCTTAATGAATTGACATAAATTGATGATTCAAGGTAAAATCTGAAATCCTGTCCCCACTGTGAGTGTAATACCATATTTATTTTCTTTTGGTTTATTTAGTGTTTGGTGGTTGTTAGTATAAGTTTGCTTTGAGATTACTGCAAATGGCAGACCTGAATAGATTGCAGGTTTTTTTTTTAATCACCATATTTTTATTTGTATGATAAAGCAATAAGGCACAAGAAGGCGTGCATTATTGTGAATAAATCATGAGAAAGAGGCGTTATTTGGTACGAAGTGAAGTTCTGTTATTTATTTATAATAATGCACAACTTCGAGTGCCTTATTAAAGATATGATTCATAAATGTATTTATTGAAAACAAAAACTGGTCTTCCACGATGTATTCCAGTCCGGTTTTCAAAGTAAACATTGGTTGCTGAGTAACGGGATGACTGTTCACTATTTATATTTATATGTATTTTTTTTTTAATAGATTCAAAATAATGTATTGTATATCACACTGATACGAATATGAAGCACTCGGAGGTGTGCGTTATTGTCAATAATGTCACAGTTAAACAAACTGCTCCCCTAATCGACTGCTCCCAGAACTACCGGTCTTATAACATTTTAATTCACTAATACACTTTAGTTAAAATAAGGTCAGTTTTATTGTAAGTAAGAATTTCATCTTCATTTGTTTTTGTCAGTTTGAATACATTTATTTTCCATGTAAACTACCTGAAGTCAGATTGTGAAAGATGTCTGTGCCCTGATGTGAACACAGTGAATGAGCTTAAGATTCATTCTGAACTGAAACAATTGATTATTGAAAAGTCTAATAGATAAAAGTGAAATGTTAGCGGAATCATTATCTAGTTTCACTTTAACTTAAAAAATAGTTTGTTTTACAAGCAGTATTATTTTTTTTCTGTCCTCTGAAACATGCTGTTTTCATGATGCTAATATTACATCCAAGTTTCTAAATTAGCAGGCATCAGACACCGGCGGTTTCAAATATAGTTAAGTGGTTCAAATATAGTTAAGTGGACACATTGGGTCAGTTTATTTTTGAATTAAAGGAACCGCAATAAAAAATCGGAAATGAATAAATGCACAGGCAAGTTTGTTTTGTTTTAGAAAACTGTATTAATTCCATTATAAGTGTGGATTTTGCTCTGTGATATATAGATATTAGCAAAACCATTTGAATAAACAAGCACATACATGCTCCTCTCTTGTTTCACAAAATCTGAAGGGTCACGATGGAGCAGTTATCAATGTTATTGATTAATTACTTCTTTTACAGGAAAAATATTTTTCAGTATTACATTAAGTGCACTTAGTTTTCCTTAAATTAAGGACACAATGCAAATGAAAAACTGCTTATTACTTTTTATATCAATATGTTATGTGCCATTTATTCTGTACATATACAAATATCATACTGATTGAACTTCACCTCACTCATATCACATGATTAAGCTGGACCTAAATCTTTATATGTGACATTGAGATGACCACAGTGGGCATTGATTGCAGTTAATACTTCAAGTATTTTACATAATTGCAAAATACAGATACAGTATATTAGAATAATACCTATTGTCTGTATTTTCTGGCTTGTGCATGTGGATCTTCTTGGAGTATTTAAGAGTTGAGTTGAGACTTTTGGTTAATTTTAGTAAGTACATTGATTGATGAACAAATGCATTTATCCAAACGCGGCATCCTGAAGCTCAATGTAATCCTGCACATTACCATAGCAACAACAGGAGGCCGTGAACCTGCTAATTGTGGAGTGGGCTCACTGGTCGACATGTTACTCCCCTGTAGAAGTGTTTAAATTAAACTCACTGCACTCACGCAAAATTTAATAACTGCTGTTGCAACTAATGGCTGCTTCACAGTTATAAATCAATATGGCGAGGCTAGCCCAAAGTCTTTGTGGTAGGACGGGCTACATTAGGTTAACAAATTATGTTGTGTCCTCTGCAGTTTCTCTTTATTTATGTTGAGGAAGTAACTGTAAAGCCAAACGACTTATGAGAATTCACTTTCTAAAATAATAGAAATTAAAATTACCTAATCATATAATTTCAGCTGGGTGGCCATAAATGTATTAAGTATATTTAATGCCTTACACATAATACTGATGGATAAAATATTGTTGCAATATTCATCATCTTCCGCTTATTCCTTTATGAGGGTCGTTGGGGTGTTCCTCATGCCCATCCAGGGGAGAACATCTCGGGAGCTGGGTAGATACACCTAGGACAGGGCGCCAATCCATCGCTGGGCACACACACACACACAGCCACACACTATTTTTGTAATAGATTAACAAATTCAAATTAACTCAAGTTTTTGGACATGATGACATGTATGTTCCAGTTCCTGACCATTTTCAGGAACTTGTTGACAACCAGCCCAAGCGAACTCATGTCACTCTATTACTCACCTCTCTCTATTGGCTCTCTGATTTTTTTGTTAGAGAAACCAGTATCCTGTTACTTACCAAACAACATTCATTTTAAAATCTGAACTAGATTACATAGCAGAAGACCAGTTTATTACCAATGTTGTTTTTATTAAGTGCATTAATAAATCAAACCATTTTTTTAAATATAGTGTGTTTGTATCTGTTTTATATAAATAATAAGGCACTCAAAGTTGTGCATTATTGTGATTAACTTACGGGAAAGAGGTGTAACTGTACTCCGCCTCGTGTCGTGCCTAACACCTTATTTCTGTGATTTATTCACAATAATGCACAACCCTGTGTGTCTTATTGTTTTAATGTAAACATTACATTGTTTTTTTTTTTACTTTTTGTTCTGTACTTTCTGTAGTGAACTGAACTTAGTGGTATCATGTGGAGAATTTAATTAAGCCAAGCACTTACCCCAGCTCATTCCTAAGCTTAGTTTGACTGGTATGAGTTTTTGAAGGTGCTGTTCTTGCACATACATTGTTGGATTTGTTCTAAACAAACTAGTTTCACTAAAAATTTGGGCTTTTTTTGTTCGCTCTCGTGTATATCTATGTAACAGATTCAGCATTTGATTTGTATTGCTGATTAGTAATTATTTTGACAATATTGGAACAAAGCGTTGTTTACAGTTTGAGAATGTGTTTGTAGTGTTACAGTAGAGGCACTAATGAGACTGTGTGTGTTGTTTCCACAGAGCTCCCTAAAGCAGCTGTGCGAATCCTAAGCAACATGACCTTCCTGTTTGTGAGCCTGTCCTACACAGCAGAAAGTGCCATAGTCACCGCTTTCATAACCTTCATTCCGAAATTCATCGAGTCACAGTTTGGAATTCCTGCCTCCAACGCCAGCATTTACACAGGTTTGAGAACATCTTATTTAACAGAGGCATGGTCGTGTTAAATGCCTATCGCTTAAACTTCTACCACTTTCACAGCCCCAGAGAAGTTCCGTTCTGTGTCTCTGTAAACAAAGAGATTCTACTGCTCATGTGCATTTATAATTACTGCGGCTGCAACGTTATATGCTAATCAATTAGCCTAAATAATAAAGCAACATGGTTTAAAAGCACATGACTAAATCTTGCGAAAGAGGTGGTTTTAGGCAGGGTGCAAAGTGGAATACATTTACACCCCTTTCCCATGGTTTATTTACAATAATGCACAACCTTGAGTGCTTTATTGCTTTTTTTAAAAACCATTTACTAACACACTTTAATAATAAAAAAAACAAGGTTTGATTTATAAATACATTCATTCATTGTCTTCCACTTAATCCTCAACGAGGGTCGCGGTGGGGCTCCCCACGGTCATCCACGCTCTTACTTACACAAACACACTTACTATATGGGGCAATGTAGAACATTCAATTTACTGTGAATCCATGTTTTTGGACTTTGGGCAGAAACCGGAGAACCCGTAGAAAACACACAAGGACATGGAAACTCCACCTAGATTGGGATTTGAACCAGGAATCCCCAGCGCTGGGGACATTTTAGGCACAGGGCATATACAACCAGGAAAAGATGCCAATCCATCATTGGGCACACACAACACACAATATAAGGGCAATTTACAACAGCCAATTCACCTTAAATCCATGTTTTCAGACAGTAAGAGGATACTGGACAACCCAGAGGAAATTCACACGGACACGGGGAGAACATGTAAACTCCATGGAAATTGGCATTTGAACCTGGTTTCCCAGCACTGAAGCACAACTTGATTAAATTAGTGTGTAGTTAAAATATTTGTCAGTCACAAAAGGAAATTTACAGAAGATCAATAGATCCATTTGCTTTGAACAACATGTCATTTTCTGTGGTTCGCTCTGATCCACTATCTTATGATGTCTGGTTCGCTAGCCAGCATCCTAATTTACTCATCACATCATCATGCACTTTCATGAACAGAATTACGGGTGCACTGAGCTTCTTGTTTGGCATTCCTTCCACTCGACCGCATGGGCACAGCAGATTGCTGCTTAATAAATAGTGGTGGATTCATAAATGTTGAAATTGCCTGCCCAAAATGCACTTAAAAAGCTTGCTCGGTCATTTGGCATTCTGTCCTAATATCTAAAGCGCTTGCAACAGCAGGCTGTTAATAAATCCCTCAGCCTGTATATCTGGTTGTGCATTAATGTAGCAGCACTGAAGCGTTATTCAGCCCAGCATGTTAAGTATCTGGTCACAAGGGATTATTTAGAATCAGTCATGCTACCTAGAGTTGTTTAAAATGAGAGCTTTAGCTGAAAACCGTGACTGGGAATAAACTGTGTACAAGTTTGTAAAATTGAATTTGGGGATTTAGAAGTTTACATTGTCATGCTGTTGATAGAAAACAGCATGTGGTTTATGTCCACTGAGTTGTGTTTAATGTTGCACATGGTAAAAATATAGAGGTGTATCCAGGTTATTATTAATATTATTATACATTCGCCTCCGGCACTGGGGATTCCAGGCTCGAATCCCAATCTGGGTGGAGTTTCCATGTTCTCCCAGTGTCTGCGTGGGTTTCCTCCCACATTCCAAACAAAAAACAAAAAAACATGGCTTAAAGGTAAATTGAATGCTTTAAATTGCCCTGTATGTGTGTGTGAATAAGTGTGTACCCAGTGATTGATTGGTGCCGTGTCCTGGGTGTGTCTGCCCAGTGCCCGAGACATTCTCCCATGGGTGTGCATGGGGAACCCCCCCCCCCCCCACGATCCTCATAAAGGAATAAGCGGAAGATAATGAATGAATGACTAAATAAATGAACTTCAATGTCCCAAAATTGTCAAAATCTTGCTAATCGTTCAGTGTGGTTGTTCTATGAGAAGTTTTGTAAAGAAAAGAAAGGACTTAATAAAAAGGTGCTTTAGTAGAAAACAGCAATCTGCTCAGCAAGAGATCTTATTGCTCTGGATAATGAGTGTCATGCTGAAGTTAAAGAAACTGAACAGGTCATACTTTGCTGGTTTCTTGAGTAGTTAATCCATATAGTGCTCTACAAATGTTGGACTTTTCAGATCCTCAACATAGATGTCGAGCACTTTGTGTGAACGGAAAGGGTTACACACAAGTATTTGTTTTTTTCACAAGTAAGTCTGAAAGTAAGTATGAAATCAGCTACAAATGGTTGCAGTTAGAAATCTCAAAAAGGTCTGCACTAATTTACTATGGTAAAAATGGTATTCACTTCTATTAAAGTGGCCCAATTAGTAAGCTAGTATATATTCCATGTGGGTCGGGTTAAGGTTCTATACATGTATATTTCAAATGTCAATTATGTTTACACAAAACATTTATTCCCCCAAAACCATTAGAATTGCTGTTTTAATTTATTTTAAAAAAGTCCCAAGTTTTACTACGGACAAAAAAGTTACATTTGATTTTCTCTTTAAACAATAAAGCCAGCAATCACAATACAGTTATATTAAAGCAATAAAGCATGAGAGGGTGTTAATTATTGTAAAATAAATCACAGGAAAGAGTGAACATTGATCGCTGAGTAATAGGATACCTGATTAGTGCTCATCACAAATTGCTAGTCATAGTGATCTTTATTTCAATTTATAATACATGATTTAAAATAATGTATATTTTATAATGTGATGATGTATTTATTGATATGAATTGAGATGTTAGGGTTTTTTTTCTTTAAATCTGCTCTCTTTAAAATGTGTTCATTCATGCCACTAACAATGTTGTTAATACTGTATTATCTGATAACATGGGTCTTTATAGACATGGACATACACATTTACCTCTAGAATAATTAATGCACTTGCAACATATTACTGTTTCCAAAAGGACATACAAAAAAATCTAAAGAAGATTTGACAAGATGATAGAAAACATTCATGCTACACATTCAAGTGCCACATAGAAATACACAGAAGGAAACTGCATGATTTCCTGGGTTCACATTTGTTTGCTTGAGCCGATTATGAAACTGGTAAAACATTGTAAACAGAGTTGCGATTCTCAAGTACTGTTTTCAGCAAATGCTTTCCAAACAAACTCATTCATTAACTTGAGTTTTATCTGGTACTATGAGATCTAAAGTCTTATGCTTCTCATACAAGCAGATCATTCTGAGAACTGTTGAGTCATAAGCTCTTATTTACACAGGTCAGATATTTTAGGCATTTAAGAAAACCGTGTCACTCTGGCTCTGTATAAATAGGAAAGGACAAACAATTCTGCATTGTACTTCATAACAGAATCAGGCTTGTGACCATGGCTTGTGCGACGACTAAAGCAACACCACCTGCCAACGATACATTTTAGCACACAGGCTCACTATTTACACAGACATTTACTCAGCTCTTTGAAAAAAATCCTCTGCTCCTCTGTCCCAATTCCACCTCGAGACCTCTATACAGTATGGCAAGACGGAATAAGGGCGCGATGTTCCCACCTTAAACAGGCTGTGTGAAGGGGCTGAGAGATGAAACTGGGAATGATGACACCGAAGTTGTTGACAGCCCAGAGCATCACACTCTGCTTTGTGTGATCTTCAACTTTTGTGGCAGCTGTTCTGAGAACAGAGTTGAGTCTTGTTAATCATTTCTCCACCCCCCACAAGAGATGCCTGAGTTAAAATTAGAACATTTTCTAATACAGTTTCCCCATTGGAATCAAAAGAATTAAGCTCAGGGTTGCACTCAGGTCAGTAGGTCCAGGAAGTTTTTCGTTTCTTCCTGTAGAAAAGGTGTATTTATGAAGATGTGAGTTTAGATTCAGGACTCTGCCGCATCTTGCTATTTGTGAGCCAGTAAAATCAAAACAATTGCTTATTTTTTTCCTTGTTGATTTTAGGATGAGCGTTGATGTAGTTAAATGTAGAAATTGCATATGAGGGGGGTGTCCAAAAATGTTAAAATCCCCTGCTCTGTACTTGTCTTTAGTAATTTATTTTTTATATGTACTATGAAGACTGTTTGTGTGCAAATCACCAATCTTGATGACCAGATAATGATTTCGACACACTTATGTAACCATTATAATATATAAAGGTTTTCAAATGTGTTTGTGTCCTGAGTTATAGATGAATATTTTAACTCCCTTATGAGGTATGTGTGTTTGTTTGCACGCTTGTCGTAGCCTAATGAAGCTCAGTTAGACACGCCATCCCTGCAGTAGCAGATGTTCAACTCTGATGTTTATAAGCTCCAGTTGATCGATGATGCAATTCATGTCTGCCTTGAGCTTGTCGTGTGTGTGTGAGTGTGTATGTATGCGTGTGCGTGTGTGTAAACAGTAATCCAGAATGGCATAGCTACTGCCCCATGTTCCCCGTGTCAGTCACACAGCTCCCAAATAATGAGCTGAGGCAGGACTAGGCTGGAAGGCAGGCATGTGAATTTACTCGGCGACCTTCCACTGCCAGTAGTCAGGACTGACTTTCAAAATAAATTTATAGAGCTCGCTGCGATCACATGCACGGATTCCACTCATGTGCTTCTCCAGCTCTGTCTAGCTCTTTCAATTCCCATGCTTAGTATATTAATTACTAGGTTGTAAATTGCCTCTAACCACATTTTCAATGAGGAAACACTACATGCCAATGAGAGCTATGATAAATGATCAATTTATAAATGATAAATGTCACACATCATGATTCAAATTTACAAATCTTAATGTTGAATTTCTCTTTAACCCCAATAACAGATCTGGTTCTCATTCAGTCAATAAAGCATGTGAGGCCATAACAAGGTCTAACATAAAGGCTGAAATTCTGATTATTCCTAGAGATATTCTGTAAGGCCAAACGCCACCTAACTGCATTATTGAGATTATTCCACAATTAAGCAGTGATTCAAGAAAAGCAAAATAAATTGGCTTCATGGTTAAAGCATTAGGTGGTGATCTTCATTACAACACACAGAGAGAGGGAGCAGATCTAGAGAATGTCCTCTAAGCCAATGGAAGTCAATGAAGAGCGATGAATAGTGGCGTTATTGGGTTGAATAAACAGCAGATGAGCCAGATGACTCCTAAATCAGCAGTTGAGGCTTGATTAGACAAGATGAAACCAGCAAGCAATATATGAGGCCCTTTAAGTCGTTTAAGCAGAAGACGTGGGTAGCTTTTGTCATCGGCATGGATTGATATGAAAATCCTATGGGTGTAAATGACTAAGTCGTGACGATGTTATGTAAAGTGGGGAAAAAAGAAGACCAAGCACTTACCACTGTGTTTGCTTGATTAGATTTTGACACATCACCACTCGGCAACACCTTGAAGGATCTACATGTAAAAATGGAATGAAGTGTTATTTCAAAGGTGCCTAGTTTAAATGGAGTAGATGGAAGAATCAGGTTATTCACTGTGATGAAAACTACAGATTGGTCCAGCAGAAATAGGACCGTTTCTGTGGAATGATCAACAACAGTATATGGATACTATATATTTAAGCATCCTGGACAGAAGGGGGTTATAGAGACATTAGCCTTTAGTTCTTAATCAGATTTAGGTTGATGGTTTTTAGTGGATTCTGTATATGTACCATATATGATATCTGTATATATACCATTATAAGAATCTGATTTGATGTTTTTTTCTGACCGAGCCAAGGACTGTTGCTCCACCTTCTATTAAAGAAGGTGGCAAAGTCATCGTTTGTCAAGTAGGTGCTAGGTGGTGGAGATTGTGGGTGTAATAATGTGCTAAATTTGCTAAAGTGTCCAAACTGTTTCTATATCATTCATTTTTTCACATTCACGTACCACTTGTTGGGGTTTCAAGCACAAAGTGCTTAAATACCTATTGTTTTTACTCCAACTTCTTAATTATTGTCTTTTTTTCTTTTCTTGGGTAAATGTGTTAGGCAGCCAAGACCATAAGTCTTACAGACACCAAATTTTGAGGGTAGGTGCAGCTGGTTTGCATATTCCCCAATAACAAAACTCACACCAATTAGCTTTATAGTGCTGCAAAACATGTTTAGGCTACTAAATTCTACCCAAAAATTCTCACAGACAACAACAAATTTTCCCCCAGACTCCAATCAAACAATTTTGCAATTTGGACTCATAAGCTACGCACACTTCAATTTTAGTTAATTATCGTAATTTGAAAAACCTACCTACCTACACAGTTATTTACAATCTAGATGTTAAACTAGACCGTGGCGTTACTTATTCTGCATAGCTTATGTAAGTCATTTTGTAACCCTTAATCAGTGTCCTCATGATGTTACCCGAAAGATTCTGGTAGCTGAACCTTTATGGTCAGGGTCACTGAGGTTGCTTTTAAAATTCCAGCAGCACTGGGTGATGCCCATGGTGGCTATCAGCTGTGAGCTTTTGGTAAATGCTGCCAGGACAGCCATTGGTGTTTCTTTATTGGTGACTATTCATGTGGCCAGATTTGGACTTATCTAACACTGAACCAGTAGCACGAAAATTGGCGCGTAGGTTACTTGTATTGAAGCCTGCTACAATGACCCAAGTACTGCATTCACCAGGTATAACCCCAATGTCTGTCCGCTTCTTGTCAGTTAACCTCTGCCACGTGTTAATGGCTGGAACAATGAGCAACATGTCAATAACTCGATAATAAATGAAGCTACAGTATGTTAAAAATTAGCACACCATTGTTTTTTTTTTGTGTGTGTAATGTGTTTGTCACACGACCCGCTTCCCATTAAAAAAAAAAAAAAAAAAAAAGTAAAAAATGGCTGGCTTGTGAGTCACCTGGCCTCAAATGTTTTCCATTTACATTTTCCATTTACATTTAGTTATTTAGCAGACGCTTTTATCCAAAGCGACTTACAAGTACCCCAACTCGGTTAGGGTCAGAACACAGGGCTGATACAGAACCCTGGAGCAATGAGGGTTAAGGGTCTTGCTCAAGGACCCACATTGGTAACTTCAGTGGACCTGGGATTTGAACCCCCAACCTTCTGATTGACAGTCCAACACCCTAACCACTGAGATACCACTCCCTTCCCTTTTCCCCCTCCCATGTCACAAATAGTAAGGTGATATCTGGGACCACTTCTATTTTATCAGGGTATATCTATACTTATGATCCACCCTGTATACACAGGCATGCTGTCTGGAAAAAGTTCTATCCCTAACTAGTTAGAGTTTAATTAAATGTGTGTACTACAATACATTAGTAGTATTCCTCACTGTAACTTGAGTTGTGCTACAGCAAGCGTGACCATGTTCTGTTCACCGATCTATTATTTGAATCATTTTCTTTATATGATATCTTGCTTTTCTTTCAGGAGTGATCATCGTGCCCAGTGCCGGCGTTGGTATTGTGCTTGGTGGTTACATCATTAAGAAGCTTAAACTTGGGGCTCGTGAATCAGCCAAGTTGGCGATGATTTGCAGTGGTGTCTCCTTGCTATGCTTCTCCACACTCTTCATCGTGGGCTGTGAGAGCATCAACTTGGGGGGCATAAACATTCCATACACCACAGGGTGAGTGATCTCTATAATCAAATGCTCGCTATCTTTAGTGTCTTTATCTTATATCTGTGGTTGGAACTGTTTCAGCATGGAACTCTGAATATGTCATCAGATTATCAAACTTAAAATATCAGCTCATTATAATGCGTTGAAGGTTCCTGCACTATATGTTTAGATTTATTTTCACCAGGGGGTGCTTCATTGTTCCTTTAATGTCCTTCAGGCTGCCGGCGTTTCCATTTTCTGTCACAGTTCTCAGTGAACTGACAGGATTGAGACCCGCTTTTTATTTTACCTATAAACTTTACTGGAACTTGTAAAGTGCAAGTGTGAAAGGTGACATTAATGCACAGAGGGCAGTGGAACAAAGGGAGCTTACAGATAACATACCATACTAAAGTTGCATTTTTCTGCATACAGGATGCAGGTGCAAAGCAACGACCGTTTCTTATCCGTAATCAAATCAGATGTGTAGTAAAGAGAATTTGATTGTAGGATGCTTTTAGAGCTATATTTTTGATGTTGGTTTGCAATACTGCAAATTACAATCATACAAAAAAACATATTTTTTCATAAAACTTAATAAACTGAATTGTTATTTTTGTAACAGAATTCTAACAATTTCTGTAAATTAGGTTTCACAGTGCCGTAGAAATAATGTATTAAACACTGTCAGTGTAAGTTACTGTCAGATTTTAAACACTGCAGTTGTACACTAGGTATTAACTGGTGTAATGTTGGCTGGTCACGGAAAGGGGGCCTCATTGCCCATCTCGGGGGAAACGTTGATCTCCAGCGCTGAGAGGCGAACGCGCTGACCTCTAAGCCACGGTGCTGCATCTAATGTCATCGTGCTCCATAATAATGTTTGTTCATGTTATATTGAATGCAATTTTCTGCAAGTTACTACACAAAATCAGCAAAGATTTGCTACCTTTTTAAAATACAGCATCACTGATGATAAACCAGTTCAAAAATCAGCCATGTAAGCTCAAGACTTAGTGCCACCAGCACTACAGCTAGCTTGTATGTTCATAATTCTATTAGTAAAATGCTTCTAACATTTTTTACATCATCAAAGTTTCATCTGATAGATGTTGACTTTTCTTCAGCAAGTCTCTACTTGTAAAAACTTGTTAGGACTCACTGTATATCTTTTTAAATAATAACATTTAATCTAAATTGACTTAAATGGGCCGCACGGTGGCGTAGTGGGTAGCACGATCGCCTCTCAGCGCTGGGGGTTCCCGGTTCGAATCCCTAT
>JAOUQT010221402.1:0-17590 GCA_025769995.1 Xyliphius kryptos
TGCCTCTCATTTCTACCTATTGTCTGTTCCATTTGCACAACAGCAAGTGAAATTGATTCACAATCAGTGTTGCTTCCTGACTTGATTTCACAGAAGTGTGGTTGACTTGGAGTTACATTGTGTTCCCCTTTATTTTTTATTATTTGTTATTTCATGCAAACATTTGAGTAACTAGTCAAACTGCGTATAATACTAATCTTAAACAGAACAAGCTTGAGGGGATATTGCATTTATACAATAACTGTAAGGGCAGATTTATTATTTTATAGATATAATCCACGACATATTATGATTTAATAAGCAATAAACAATATTTACATGACTAGTCAAGACTGTCACCATGTTATTCATGAATGAAATAACCTAGATTTTTTTCACTTAACTCTTTTTCTGATGATCATGCATGATGTTACTATAATGTGTGTCATCATTGTGTTTAAAGACTTCTCAAAATCTAAGAGCGTTAGGAGTTAATCACTGTCCACTATTTCACTCCACCCCCAATTACAGTCTGAGATAAATTAATATTACTAAAACATAAATATATTTAGTTAAATGGACCACTGTCATTACTCTTAAAATGCCATTTTAGCTAATATGTGTGTTAAAGTATTATTTGTATTTTAATACACCTTTTTTAAAAAACATTTATTTGTTTTGTTACATTTTAACATTTTGATCTTATAGCTATCCAATAGAACAGTTCGGGTTGCAAGCACATTGTCTGGAAACATTGTTCTAGCTGAGAGGCTGAACTACGAAGAAAGGACACGTTATCTTATCGTTATCCAGGCAAATGTAAGTCATCACAATTCCATTATTCTATTTCTTGCCTATGTTATGTGTTAATTGTCTTAAAATCATTAATAGTTTTTATACATTTTTACACCTAAATAATTTCCATATCTTTTTCTAGATAAAGCAATTTAAAAATTGAATTGGATTTCAAATTGTTAAGTTGTAATGTAATAGGTAGAATAAACTTTTAGACCTTGAATAGTTAATTTAATGTAGGATTAGTCTTTGTGTTGTCACAATCATACTGTCATAGTGACCTTCTGCTAGAAAAAAATGCATCCTATACTACTGCCATTAATGATGATAATAATGCATACAATTTCTTTAGGTATATTGTATTATGCAATAAAAAACTTTGTGATTACTTGATTTAATTATACGGAGCCCCATAGCGACTCGAAAAATTAAAAAAGGAACACATTTTTTCGTTATATTAAATCCAATCATGTCATCACGTTTAATTCCAATGAAAGATTTTTGCTTTTATTTTTTGTTAAAAGCAATCTAAGACAAATGTGTGTTATTTTGTAAGACAGCCCGTTTTGCTTGATTAAATGAAGTGTACATGAACCAAAGTGTTCTTCCACAGCTAAATGAACAGATGTTTTCTAAGAATCTTCAGGGAATTGATTCCTCTGTGATTCCATGATCCACATATCCGATTTGCTTCATGTCTAAAACATTCTAAATACAGTTATTCTATTAAATCAGACTAAAAAATCCAATTGTGTTATTATTATGTTCAATTCCAAAGCTTGACTGTGTTTTGGGAGGTAAAAGTATATTCTTCCCTGCAACGGGGAGGAAATGCAAACTCCATTAAGACTGTGACCGCTACTTTGGTTAGGTCGTTCTCAGCAGAAGGCGGTGTTCTGACGTCACAATCGAAGAATGAGAACATTTATTTGCATTCATGTTTGTTATTTATCTGTAGATGTGAAAAACAGCCGTAAGTCGGATATCGCACATTCCAGTTTAATCGCCAGCGTTGTAACAGCATGGCATTTCATGTCTAGATTATCTACCTTATAATACCTTATAACTCGTGCTCATAATTTATTGTCGTGTGCACGACTTATAAATGGAGTTTTTTTTTTTTACTTATGTCCCTTTAGGGGTTCTGTAGAATCAATTTTTTATTTTACAGTTTTTGCTGACAAAGTTAATTGTTTTTTTTAATTATACAGACAGATTTACATTGGCACAGATGGACATTTATCACAATGTTATATTACTATTGTGTTACTTATATTTTTAAATAATTTTTGAACAAAATACATTGAATTGCTAGCGAAATCTTTGTCCATTGTTGCTCTATGCAAGATTAAATCTGCTCAACAGTGAAAATAGTAATGTCATGGAATGTGGTTTTTCAATGTTTCATGAGACATACAGGACAGCCAGTATGGCACATATGTCAAGGAAAGGAACAACTCCTAAGGCGACCGCAGATAGTCAGTGCTGAGTTGATGCCTTCTGCCTACTTAGGGCAGCCTGTTGCCTGCTAATTACTTTCTCTTCATAGTTATCTCATTATTTTCTCTAGTTACTTTATGTCATGTCAGAAATAGTCTTTGTGCAATCTGCCCACATTCTTACACTTTTGTGCATATTGTTTGTCTTTGTTACTGTTTAAGTTTGTCTGTTGTGCTGGAGTTCTGAGTTAGAATTAATAATAGAGTGGCAGAGGATGCTGTTTCTGCAAGGTGTTGTGTTGTTGTAGTTTAACACACAGTCGATGCATAAAAAAGCACTGTGACATATACAGGAACAATTTTAGACCCCTTCAACGCACACGCCCACACACATCCAGCAGGTTTGCTCTTTACTAGACAAATTATAGGGTTACCTTCTTTTTAAATGTACAAACATTAGGGTTTGTACCTGGTTGCAGACATATCCACAAGATAGATGGACCTATCATTATCCCATATACAGTGGTGTGAACAAGTGATTCACAATTACTTATTTTTTGGCATTTTTGTCACTGGTAAATGTCTCAAGTAATCAAACAAA
The DNA here is from genome assembly GCA_025769995.1 of Xyliphius kryptos. Taxonomy (NCBI): domain Eukaryota; kingdom Metazoa; phylum Chordata; class Actinopteri; order Siluriformes; family Aspredinidae; genus Xyliphius; species Xyliphius kryptos. The sequence continues at coordinate 2,815 of JAOUQT010221402.1, forward strand.
TTTAAATATTATTTAAAGACAACACAAGCACACAGATGTGATTTTTAAATGAAGTTTTTCATTATTTAGAGAAAAAAAATCCAAACATCCATGACCATGTGTAAAATGGTGTTTGTCCCCCAGTTAAAGCATAACTATGATTTATCACATTAAATTTCAATTTCTCTAGCCACACCCAGGTGTAGTTACTGCCACACCAGTTCTCAATCAAGAAATCACCTAAAAAAGGCCTGCCTGACACTTTGAAATAAACCAAAAGATTCTAAGCTAACTGTGACAAGATTTAAAGAAATTTAGAAACAAATGCGAAAGAATGTTTTTGAGAACTATCAGTCTGAAAAAGGTTATAAAGACAATGGTTATAAAGTTTTCGGACTTCAGCTAACTACAGTGAGAGCCATTATCCACAAATTGCAAAAATAAGGACCAGTGGTGAACCATCTCAGAATTGGTCAGACGACCAAAATCACCCCAAATGCACAGGGAAGACTTGTCCAATAGGTCACAAAAGAGCCCACAAAAACATTCAAAAAAATAGCAGGCCTCGCTTTTCTCGCTTGCCTCAGTTAAGGTCATTGACTCCACTATAAGAAAGACACTGGGGATAAAATGGCCTGCATGGCAAGACGAAAACCACTGCTGAGCAAAAAAAAAAAAAAAACAGTAGTGCTTATCCCAATTTTGCCTGAACATACTCTGTGGACTGACAAGATAAAAATGTAACATTTTAGAAGGTGTATGTCCCATTACATCTGGCGTAACACCACATTTCAGAGAAAAACATTATACCTACAGTAAAATATGGTAGTAGTAGTGTGATGGTCTGTGGCTGTTTTGCTGCTTTATGAACTGGAAGACTAGCTGTGATAAATGGAACCATAAATACTGCTATCTACCAAAAAATCTTGAAGGAAAATGTCTGGCCGTTCATGATCTCTAGCTGAAACGAATTTGGGTTCTGCAGCAGGACAATGGTCCAAAGCACACCTATAAGTCCACATCTAAATGGCTAAAGAAAAACAGTGAATACTTTGGAGTGGCCTAGTCAAAGCCCTTAATCCTTTTGGGATGCTGTGGCAAGACCTTAAAACGGTGGTTCATGCTCGTAAACCCTCCAAATTACAACAGGTCTGCAAAAGGTTAGTGGCCCAAAATTCATTGCAAGTTACTGCACACGCTTGATTGCTGTTATTAGGTTTAGTGGCAAACAATTTAACACAGGGCCATGTAGGTTTGGATTTTTGGATTTTTTTTTTTCTCCTATTATCATTTGAAAACTGCATTTTGTGTTCCCTTGTGTTGTCGTTGATTAATATTTAATATTTGTTTAATGATCTAAAAGTAACATTTTTTTCACACCTTTACTACTGTTTTTAAATCCATGTGAGCTTTTCCAAAATATTAAATAAAGATTTTTATATCACTCTTTCTATTGAAACTTTGTTATAATACAGAATCCTTCACAAGATTCCATCAGTTTTTTTTTTTTATTATTATTTCCAATCCTTAAAAAGAGGCAGGTCTTTATATTTGTAAATAAAATAACTTTATTTTGATTGGTGTCATTTATAAACCATGCCTAACACTGATTTATACTCCTCACCGCTTTTTTTTTCCTATTTTTGGCACCACTGTAGCAAGTTAAAGAACAGTTTGGATTATATACTTTGTGACTTTAGATTTTCTTCAGCTCTGTTCATTGCTACTATAAAAAATAAAGCAGCTCTCTATCTATTTTTGATTTAATATTTGTTTGAAAGTGTTTGTAAGCACAATAGCACACAGACAAAAACACGGGGCTTTCACTTCTTGCACCAAGCACCTTTACCTCTTATACCCACAGTTCACCGCACACAGGGAACAATCATTTAGAGCACCACACTTTACTAGTGTACATGATTGCTTCTATGATCTCTTGACTTCACCTCACATCCAATTGCTTCATCAAGCTTTCCACATGATTTAGGAGATTTTTGGGATTTTGCCATTTTTTCTTAATTTGAAGCTTTATTTGCACATTCAGTTTGTGGCATCCCAATAACTACACTCGTTCACAAGACCTCTCACCACTTTTCTTTAGACTTAAACTCTTGGGTAGATTTTGAAAGGATTAAATACCCTTGTTGTGTCAGTTGTCTGAGGGACTATAAACAGATTAAAGCTGATCCATCAGACGTTAAGGAGTCATGACTGTATGTTCCGATATCGGCAGCTACCACTACTATTCTCAAAGATTTACTTTGCAGAAAGTAATTATAGAGTGGGAAACTGAGAGCTGTTAGTTATAAAGATCAGCTTTGGAACAGTGGCATTACTGATTCGAGGGAACACAGCATCCAAGTGTTCAAGGTTTATTAGAATATAGTTTTCAAAAACAGCAAATGCTTTAACGTCAGTATTAAGCCTTTGCAATGTCTTCTAATGGGTGGACTTAAGATGCAAAAGGTATCAAGAAAAAGATGGCAGAACAGTTGGAGTAACTGGGAAATAAGAAATAAATAAACAAGAACATCATGAAATTTAAACCCAAGTCATCAGATTGCACACCACGTGATGTTAACTGCTTGTGCCTTTGAGCCACATAAGACACACTAACGAAATGGTGGTGTTGGATCAAGATTAGTTCTTTATAAATGATTGATCTCTGGTTTGTATCTTAATCCTCTACAGAAAACCTTCCATCCCGTCACCTACAGGCTTAGAAAGCTCACACTAAGAAAGGAGAAAAAATAGAGAAAAGGGTGTCTCAGCTGCAGCAATGAGAGTCAGCGACAGTAAACAAAAATGTCATAAAGCAGTTCTATTAGCCATCCTAAATTATGACCTTCATTATTTATTAATTCATCCACTATCTTTCACCCAATCCTTTACTAGTGTTGCAGGAGGGTTCTCCATGCCCGTCCAGCAGAGAACAGGATGCCAATCTATCGCTGGGCACACACTCAGCCACTCACTCGCTCACATACAATCATAGTCATAGGCAATTTTGACCATTTAATTTATCTGGAATCCATGTTTTTGGACTGAGGGAGGCAACGAGACAAGCCGGAGGAAAGCCACGCAGACACTGTGAGAGCATGGAAACTCCATACGGGATTCGAACATGGATCTCCAGCGCTGAAAGACAATGCTAACTATTAGGCCACCATGCTGCACATTCTGAAAACTATGTTTAATAAGAACTATTTTTTTGAGTCTGGCACATCCTGTCTCCACTCTTCCTTGTGTTTGTGGTCAGAAGACATGAAGACTCGAAAGGATACTCAGACGATGGTAGGGCATTATGTGCACGGGTAGTTCTTACTTGATGTGCTTCCTTACAGGGCAAACACATTTAAAAGCAGTCACCGACGTTCTAATTTGCATAATGCAAAACTGTATTTTTCATCCACCCACCTTTGTCGATGTGAGATGTTGGCCCTGAGAGTCATAAGTAAGGCCTGTGGCATTAGGCTTACAGCCCTAAGATTTCAAGAAGCCAAAAGCAGGTATTCTAGCCTGGGACTTTGGGATAAAAATATGTTATTGGGTAAAAGCAAAAAAAACAAAGTAAAATGATGTATTTGAGAAAGTGTGGTGAGACGAAAGGGCATGAAAAGCCACCCACGATGCAACCTCATCAGAAAGAGCATAACCTTTTCCATACCAGAAAAGGAAGTAAAATGGCGTTTGACATTAAATATAGCTTTATGGAATTATAAGAAACAGGCAGGGTGGACAACACATAAGTACCCGATATTTTACTACATCAAAGGTGTATTAGAAGTCAGTATAAATATTAATAATGTTTAAACAGCTAACAGGCACATGTCAAAGCCACAAGTTTAGCAGCTTAATCTGACTTAAAAAGATGAGTGAGCTTTCCAAATGTTTGATGAACAAACTGCAAAACCACAAATCAGTGGCCTTGGTTTTGGAACAGGAGCTATTAACAAAAATGTGGTGTCCATGTCCAAATAGGGTTAAAAAAAAAATCAATCTTAATACTAAATGGGTAATACATTTTGTCTAAATGAACACAATTTTTTCAGTGAGAAACCAGAGAAAAAAACGAGAGAAAATATGCTAAGGAAAAACTGCAGAAGAATAAAAGGACAATAGAAGGCTGCTGCTCTGGAGCCGTTTTCAAAAACATAAAAGTTGAATGGCATGCCATATTGAGGTCACACCAGGGTGGGAGCCAAACACACAGCCCGTTTGAGATGCTTAAAAGACTCCATCATCTCTAAAAGTCTGTCAGCTGCTCAGTGAAGTCCTCACCACATTTAGCATGTCGAATATGTATGACGTTTAACATGTCATGGTACGAGCAGCCAGGCACCTACTGTCTGCAGTAGTTCACAAGGCCAAGGAAGCTGAGCGTGGCCTTCTGTTTTGCTGGAGGAATGCATTTAAATAATGTTAAGGTGGTCGTCATAATCTTTTACTTCAGGATGAAGTCCAGGTATATAACTGGGGCCAACACAATTGTAAATTGGTTAAAGAAATGTAACAATTTGAAGCTACTCTGACAGATTTACTAAGTCTCAGCAGAGCGGAAAAAAGTCATCTGCATACTAAAGCAGCATCGGGCTACAAGAGGACTTCAACAATACCTATGCAACCCCTAAATCACAGAAAGGGAGCGTAAATTCTTCCTGAATTCTTCAGGAAGGTGTGTCCATGTGTATTGTTTCTCCCTAAAAGTAAGCACACTTATTTGTATGAGTTTTTATGGACGAGAACTCCAAAAAAAATGGCTTAACAATACAATGTGTATAATAAGAAGAAATGCATGTTCAAATTGATGGCCTATTTTGGACAATAGCTTGCAACAGAAATTGCATTACACTAAATCATAACCAAAGATTCCTGTTTCCAGGATTCACACGTGTTATTCGGAGAGGTTAAGATTAGCTGTATATGAAGTGCAACTAACAAAGCCAACTTTTTTGTTTAAAGTCCCCAGTTAGAGAGTAATGTTACACGAAGGAAGTGACGAGAGGAGCGTGAGAGTAAATACAGTTCTTTAATAACTTCGGTAGAGCTGTACAAACAAACAACTTAGATGAACCGTGAGGAACCGGATGTCACCTGGATGGCGGCTTGAGGTTGAGAGCAGAGTAGATCAGCGAACGGAGATGCATCCGATGACGGGTAGAGCTGACGAATCCTCTTTAGAAAGAGTTCTGGTAAAACAGTGAGGGGATTCCCGTTTTGAATCCCAATCTGGGTTTTCATTTTCTCCCCTTGTCTGTGTGAGTTTCCTCCGGGTTCTCTGGTTTCCTCCCACAGTCTAAAAACATGGATTCAAGGTAAATTGAATGCTCTAAATTGCCCTGTACTGTGTGTGTGTGTGTGTGTGTGTGTGTGTGTATGAGTGTGTGGCTGTGTGAGTGTGTACCCAGCGATAGATTGGCACCCTGTCCTGGTTGTATCTGCCCAGCGCCCGAGACCTTCTCCCCTGGATGGGAATGGAGAGGATAAAAATGGAATACCCCCATAAAGGAATAAGTGGAAGATAATAAATGAATGAATTAAATCTTGCTGTAAATCCTTGGTTAATTAAAGACAACTTTTGTAAAAAAAAAAAAAAAAAAAAAAGGTTTTCACATTGTGCTGGATATGCAGGTTATAATTACCTTCAGGATTTTCAGCTGTGCTTAAACTGTCACCATGGTCAAGTTAGAGAGAGGCAACTCAATTTGGCTTTGTCCTACTAAAGATGCACCTCCTGACCAGTAGGAGGCAGAGACATGATTGTATGTAGTTTGTGTATATTGAACTTCCATTTTAAGGGTGGCTATAAGAGTGACAGTACTGAAGGCTTGCTCATTGCCTGTAAGTGTTTAAAGGAGTTTATAAGAAAAGTGTGGTGGTTTCCTAACTTAAACAGAAAAAAAACATCTGTATGAGCAACTTAAACAACAATTATATTGGAACGTCAGAAGATTACAAGCAAAAGTCATACACACCTGGGAGGAAATCAAGGTAATTGTTTGTGTGAGTGTCTCTGTGGCAGGTGTTTTATGGAGAAAAAGAGACCTTTAGCAGACAGAGAACTGAGACACCTGTCTGATGTTTGTCTGTGTACCACAATGCTGTAAAGCACTTTTTGAATCATCGGAGAAGCTGTTTAAAGCTTCTGCTGCCTTTATTCACTTAGACGTCTTTGTTGGTTTGTTTTTATTCTACTTTTGGCCAGCTCTATATAAGGCTTCTGTTAACCTTATTAAAAATTCACTAATAGAAATCTTTTAATGAAGCAAGACAGCATGCTACGCTGCTCTTCCCTGTCTGGTCAGAGAAAAACAGGTAAGGAAGTTGTGCATCAGACCGAAGCATTTGACCATCAGTCATTTTGACTTAATTAAAAGCATGCTTTATTGTCTTGTCTTGGGTCTGCTCCTGAAGGAAAACCTTTATTGGCATTTATGATGCAATACTGATGTAGTCAGACCTTAAGTGCCGGACAAGTTTTATCTTTTGAACAGGATCCATTTGCATTTATAACTTTTTATATCAAAAATGTGAAAACTTACCATTTTGTTTTCAGGATTAGAAAATGGCTAAGGTGGGGACTAAGCACATTGTTTACTTCATGAATATGTTGCTAAGCAATTGTACGATTACTAATTAGCGGTCCTTCATTCTATGTTTTAAAAAAGTGTAACATGTCCTGTAAAATGACATTTGCGGACAGAAATCTTATACTGTGCTTTTTATCGTCACTTGTAACATCCATCCATTTATTCATTAGCTTCCGTTTATTCCACTACGAGGGTCACGGTGGGGTTCCCCATGCCCATCCAGGGGAGAAAATCTAGGGCACAGGGCAGATACACCCAGGACAGGTCGCCAATCTATTACTCGGCACACACTTACTCACACATCCACAAACTATACTGGGCAATTTAGAGCATTCAATTTACTTGGAAGCCATGTTTTTGCACTGTGGCAGGAAACCGGAGAACCCGGAGAAAACCTGCGCGGACACGGGGAGAACATGGAAAATGCACCCAGATCAGGAGTTGAACCGGGAATCCCCACGCTGAGAGGCGAACGTATAGATATGTGTGTGTCGATGGATGAACAGATTTTTTTCCTCTGTTCTAGGACAAACCGGGTTGTCCAGGAAGATAAATTATATAATGTATCTTTGCTCTATAGTTCTGTTGTCAGAATGTAATTCAAGGGTGTTTGGGGAATTTTAAAAAACATAACATTAACTTTTATTTTGGATGTGACCAAAAACAAGATGGTTCTTCTTGACAACAAGACCCAGAATCATTCCAATTCTAACATGTTGAAGATATCTGAATGTTACCATTGGCAAGAAACTCCTGTGCAGATGGCAACATGTATTGTGTCAAAATTTGTTTGAGTTTGTTTTCCATCCAGCATGCTCCAGTGATGGAAATTGGTATGGACAAAGACTGAAACTGGCGCTCTTTCTAGCCGATTTTGTTTAAATTTGAAATATTATTGTACAGTAGTGTTCAAAATAATAGCAGTCCAATATAACTTAGCAGATAATCACTGTCTTTGGTATAAATTATTTTACCATATAACAAAGAATCTATCGGCTAATGCAGTAGATTATTAGACAATCAACAGACTCAGCTTTCATGATATGCATGCTGTATCTGAGTCTGTGTATTTTTGAATAATTGATTGAAAGGGGTGTGTTCAAAATTATAGCAGCATAGAGTTTAATTAGTGAGGTCAACCAAGTGTGAATCGGGTGGCCCTTTTTTAGGAGAAATATGGATTGTCCGAGATATTGTTTAGAAGAACAAGTTCAAGTAAGTTCAAGTAATTTAATTATATAGAGCTTTTTACAACAGTGTGTTGTCACAAAGCAGCTTTACAGAGTCCAAAGCCTAAACCCCCAAAGAGCAAACCAAAGCAACAGTGGCAAGAAAAAAACTTTTGAGATTTTTTAGAAAGAAACCTTGAGAGGACCAAGGCTCAGTGGGGGACTCATACTCCTGGAGCGGCCAGGCACCATCACAGTGTACTAATACAGCGAACTTAAAAAGTTGATTGGTGAGCGTAAAACTTATAAAGGAGTGCAGACAGTTATAGGCTGTTCAGCAAAAATCATCTCTAATGCTTTAAAATAGAAAGCAAAACCAGAAAGATGTAAGAAATTGCAAGACTACCTTGCAAATAGATCGAATAATTACCAGAATAGCAAAGACCGGGGCAATGATCAGCTCCAGAATGATCAAAAACAATCTGAAGTTACCTGTGAGCACCGTGAATGTTAGAAGAGGCCTGTGTGAAGCTAATCTATTAGCAAGAAGTCTCTGCAAAGTCCAATTATGGAAAAAAAGACTCGGACTGAAGTTGATACAGTTTGCCAAAGAACACATCAACAGGCTTAATGAGAAATAAAGAAACCTATTGTGGACCAATGAAAGTAAAATTGTTCTTTTTTGGTCCGAAGGCCGCAGTTTATCAGATGACCCCCAAACTCTGAATTCAAGCTACAGTACACTCTGAAGACAGTAAAGCATGGTGGTGCAAGCATCATGATATGGGCATGTTTCTCTTACTATTTGTGCTGGGCCTATTTACTGCATAACAGAGATCATGGATCAGTTTGCATTTATCAGAATACTTGAACAGGTCATGTTGCCTTATACTGAAAGGGATATATTTGAAATGGGTGTTTCAATAAGACAAAGACTCTAAACAAACTTTGTTAATAAGCAACATTTTGGTTCCATTGTAACAAAATTGAAATCATGTAGTGGCCAGCACAATCCCCGGACCTTAATCCTATAAAAAAAAATCTTGCGTGGCGACATCAAAGATGCCATTTCTGAGGCAAAACCATGAAATGCAAATTAATTGTGGGATACAGTCGATGCATCCTGGGCTGGAATACCAGTTGACAGGTGCCAGAAGTTGGTTGACTCTGTGCAACACCGATGTGAAGCAGATCTAAAAAACTGTGGTTATTCAACTAAATATTAGGTTAGTGATTTACAGGAATTTTAAATCCTATTATTTTGTTATTTTCTGTAAGGTAGTTTAAAAAATTATATACTTTTCTCTTCATGTTTTGATTTGGAAAACAATGTTCCCAATGCATGGAAATAAAAACTACTATAAAGCGTTTGTGCTTAACTAGTGTTTTTAAACATACAGCTATGATTTTGAACATGTTAAGTTCTGTACATGTTAATTTCTACTTTTTTATGGTTTAGGATTTATTACAATGATAGAGTATATTGTAATATTGTTTGTTATAAGCCAATCTAGCATTAGTAGCCCCACGTAGTACAAAACCTTTTTTTTCTGCTATTCTAAAGCGATGGATCAATTAGATCTCCCACTGTGGTATAAGCACAAGAACCAAAGCTCCTTCTGTTATGTTCTGCTGAGAGCTTGCTGTGATACAAGCCTTGCTAAAATATGTTTTATACTATGGTAAGAATTCATCCAAAGGTAAGACCTATGTACATTTTTTGTCTTTACCTTAAATCCTTTCTTTACGCCACAGGGGGGCTTAGTACTGATTTTATATTCCTTCCTACAGCACGATTCCAGACTGCTGACTGCCCTTCACTCATCCTATTTAAAATAGGATGCTTTTGATGCCACATTATGACTGTATTCAACTTTTGTACACTGTGATCTTGAATATTTTTATAAGTTTAATCTCAGTGCTGAATGAAAAAGTTGAAATGTATTAATATCTTGTTATCTTGTCAAGGATGTAATTTTCTCCTCTATTTTTTTGGTTTGCAGTTCTACAGACAGGAAATTCATATTGATTATTTTATGTAATTGTATTTTATATATATCTTATCACATAAATTATGAATGAAAGAGAACAGAATATGCAACTCTTTAGATTCTTAACATCTGAACCACATCCATAGCAGCTTCTTTAGGTGAGAACATATGGATGACGCACTTCATGGGCTTGTGCTGGGTTTAAGAGATCAGAGTTGCTTAGTAAATTCAAGGTTGAAATTTAAAATGTGGTTCAATGAAACATCTTTCACTTTTAATCACACCAAAAATGTTTTTATTTTAATTTACGTGTTTGCTGTATATACCTGCATTTACAGAAAACTACAGTATTTTCTAATAGATGAACCTGGGCCTTTTATTAAAGGAGCAAATCCCATCAGCTAGGATTGATCCCATGCCCTTACCGGATCTGAGCTTGTGACCTTTGTTAGCCCACAGCTTTGCTCTGCTTTAGCACTGTGCTGTTTGTTCTTTAACCGATTACCTTTTACTTTTCAGAACAGTTTTCGTAACTGATTTTTTTTCAGTGTTTTTTGTAAATATATTTACCATTTAAAAGTTTTCTAAGGTTTAAAGAAAATGCAGAAACCAATGATTTTGGTGTCTGTGTGTGTGCTTTTGTGTGTGTGTGCAAATGGGTACATGCTGTGTGCATGTGTGTGTATGTGCCTGTTTGCCTTTTAAATAGGACCGTGCTCCATTTCCAGCCAGCCGGCACACAGCCACCACCACACTAACTCTGGATGTATTGGATGGGGATGACCTGGGCCCCATGTTTCTGCCTTGCATTCTAGTGAATAACACAAGAGATTGCAGCCCTGTCACCTACAGTGTCGTCATTCCTGAATTCACAGATCCGGTGAGAACTTACCCATTACACCCTGTGGGTCTGTTAGAGGTACAAGTTAAATTATTAACTGTCCATCTGGAGACATTATGAAAATCATGGAAGGTGAAGCAATTGCAATAGCTTGCTCTCATTATCAAGCAACGCACATTCAGTGTACAGCTAAAGACGTCTTGATTTGAGAGTGTGTGTGTGAGAATTGAGAATGCTTTGTGATTTCAGGTTATCAGATCTTTTGATACTTCAATGTACAGAAGCTTTTGTTTTTAGTGCCTTTTAAAATTTATTGGCATCCCAGTAAAAGAAGTTGCATCATTTGCCTCATTTATAAATACCGCACTTGTTACAGTTGCAATCAGATTACAATACAGATATTCAACCCCCAGCCCCAGAGACATTGTAGAGATGTGGATAAAAGATTACATTTAACATCAAAACATCCCATTAAACAACAAACAGTATTTATTATTATATAATTTGACTTATTTTAACAACAGAAGTTGACTTAACATTGGAGTTCAAGTTAAAAAATGTAATGTTTTGAACTCCTGTGCATGCACTATTATTTCACCCCCTGGTATAGTACTTTAGCTTTTATAACTTCAGCATCCTTTAGCTTTTATAACTTCCAACAAACGTTTTCGGTAATTTCCAACAAGCTTCTTACACGTTTTAACTGGAATCCTGGCCCATTCTTCACATGCAAAAGCCTCTTGTTCAGTGATGTTTGATGGCTTCTGTGCTGCAATTGCCTGATTTAAATTCTTAGAGCTGAGGGAGCAGATTATTTTATTGCACCTAAAGGGCCTTATATATATTGTAAGAAGATTTTCAAAAAAAATATAACATCCCAAGAGACACTATTTGAAGCATTATGAGAAAGTTTAGTTTAATTTGTCCTGTATTGTGTGTGGTTGTGTGACTGAGTATGTGCCCAGGCAAGGATTACACCCTGTCTTGGGTGTGTCTGCCCAGCGCCCGAGACATTCTCCCCTGGATGTGAATGGGGAACCCCACTGTGCTCCTAGTAGAGGATTAAGCGGAATATAATGAATAAAGTTTTGGAACAGCTGCAAATATTCAAAGTCCCTTACAGAGTAGTTAAAAGTAGTCAACACCATTAAAATAATTTCATTTGTGCGTTAAGGAAAACCCGAGAAGACTCGAACCGGGAATCCCCAGTGCTGAGATACGAATGTGCTAACCCCTAAGGCACTGTGCCACCTTGCAGCTTATATAACAGTGTAAATTTATTCTTCCGTCAAAATAATTCAATATACAGCCATTAATGTCTAAACCACCTGCAACAAAAGTGAGTACACCCATGAGAGCCTACACACCTAAGAGCCTACAACACTAAATGTCAATATTGAGCACAGCTCTGGGGGTTCAGCCTGTCAGTGCTCAGACCATACGCTGCACACTACATCAAATTGGTTTGCATGGCTGTCACCCCAGAAGGAAAGCCTCTTCTGTAATCTGTACACAATAAAGCCCCAGTTTGTTGAAGACATGTCAATTACTGGAACTATGTCCTATGGTCTGATGAGACCAAGATTAATTTGTTTGGTTCAAATGGTCTCAAGCATGTGTGGCAGCAATCAGGGGAGGAGCACAAATATGTGTGTCATACCTACAGTCAAGCATGGTGGTGGGAATGCCATGGTCTGGGGCTGCATGAGTGCTGCAGGTGTTGGGGAGTTACATTTTATTGAGGGACATTGTAACTCCATTATGTACTGTAAAATACTGAAGCAGAGCATCATCCCCTCCCTTTGGAAACTGGGTCACAAGGCAGTGTTCCAGCATGATAATGACTCCAAACACACCTCCAAGATGACCACTACTTTATTGAAGAGGCTGAGGGTAAAGGTGATGGACTGGCCAAGCATGTCTCCAGATCTAAACCCAATAGAACATCTTTGGGGTTTCATCCAGCGGAAGGTGGAGGAGCGCAAAGTCTTGAATATCCGCCAGCTCTGGGATGTTGTCATGGAGAAGTGGAAAAGCATTCCAGTGGCAACCTGTGAAGCTCTGGTAAATTCCATAACCGGGAAAGTTAAGGCAGTATGTGCCACACAAAATATTGACTCTTCAGGAACTTTTACAAAGAAGTGTACTCACTTTTGTTGCTCGTGGTTTAGACATTAATGGCTGTATATTGAATTATTTTGAAGGAAGAAAACATTTACACTGTTATATAAGTAGCACACCGACTATTTTTCATTATGTCAATGTGTAATTTTGTCAGTGTTGTCCCATGAAAATATATATTTAAATATCTGGGGTTAGGTGCCTTGCTCAAGGGCACTTCAGCCATAGTATTTGGTGAGACCGGGAATTGAACCAGGGACTTGCTGGTTGCAAGGCTGGTTCCTTAGCCACAAGCATATTACTGCTTCCCTATGCTCACATTTAAGCGCTTAGCATCCATGTTTGAATCCTGATCTGGATGGAGTTTTCATGTTCTGCATGGGTTTTCTATGCATTCCCCCACAATATATTCTAAAAAACATCTATTAAAGATTAATTGGCTGCTCTAAATTGCCCCAAGTTATGTTGGTGATGGATCGGTGCCCTGTCCAGAGCCGAAACTTTTTCCTCTGGATTAGGGAACCCCTTTCCCCCCACCCTCTTCACGTGATCCTAATGCCTAGTATAGAATTAGGCAGGGGATAAAGAGTGGGGATAAATGCATGGACTTGAGTGGACTTCTAAATCAACATTCTATTGCCTATTATATTGTATTATTTTATTTTAAAACAATAAGCTATGAGAGGAAGTGCGTTATTTTAAATAAATCATGCGAAAGAGGTGTTATTAGGCCCGAGTACAGTTTCACCTCTTTTCTGTGATTTATCTAAAATGATGCACAACTTTGAGTGCCTTATTGCTTTTATAAAAACAGTTACAAACAAGCTATGTTAAAATATATGTTTATTTTAAGCAAAATCGTTAAAAAAATGGTCTTTCATGACAAATTCCTTCATTCATTATCTGTCGCTATCTTAGTGGCCAAATTACAAAACACAATTTAAATGATGTATTGTATATGACACATTGATACTAACGCAAAGCGGTATGCATTAGTGTCAATAATTTATACTATATATATATATATATATATATATATATGTGTGTGTATATATGTGTGTGTATATGTGCCAGGTATATATCACATTGTATATTTCAAAAGCTGTTTACAAATTTACACCGTGGCGACATTACTTAACTATTAAATATTGAATGCATGTTGTATGATTAAGCTTTGGGTATTATTATGGTTATTAATAGGTTATGATTAGGATATTAACATTTAACGGTGTGGTAGCTCAGTGGTTGGGGTGTTGGGCTATCGATCTGAAGGTTGTGGGTTCAAATCCCAGGTCCTCTGAAGTTACCACTGTGGGCCCTTGAGCATGGCTCTTAACCCTCATTGCACCAGGGTTCTGTATTTAACCATGTGTTCTGTGCTCAACCATCAAGTTGGAATACCTGTAAGTCGCTTTGACCAAAAGTGTCAGCAAAATGACCAATTATTAAGGATATGATTTGGGAAGATGATTAAAGGTAGGTAAAGTCCTTGAAATGCCTGAAATCAAATGAGTGTGTGTGTGTGTAGTTTTGCTAGAAATCACTCCTGTCGTACTGTCTGTTCAGACAGAATATCTTTACATGAAATCTGCTGACTTCACATTACTTGTCACACCCCACCCTCCAGAGGAAATTCATTTTGTTTCTACAAACTCATGACAACGAGAGATAGAGAGGAAGGATGTTGTTTGATAGATGAGTAGAGGAGAGAGAGGAGGATAACAGGCTGATGAAGGTCAAAGGCCGTATGTTAGCATTTCAAAATTCTGTTTGTTTTAGTATTAAATTCAGATTAAGTAGAAAAGAGAATCTGGCTTCTATCTTGCTTACCTCAGCAGCACATAAATCAGGGATGATGTAATTTTTAATAAAAGTTTGCTTTGTGTTGACGAACAGATGGTACCAAGAAAACTGGATAATTTTACACATGTAAGCTGTTTAACTGTATCTACCTAAATGTAATGACAGCATTGCAATCACTGATATTGTCACGTTGGGCTGCTGGTTTTTAGAAATGGTAGCTCGCACGGAAGGGAGCTACCATTAGCTCGCACGGGGGGGAGCTAGAAGGAGCAGGATCCAGGT